>JAECUM010023096.1:0-82060 GCA_016617855.1 Megalonaias nervosa | reverse complement strand
ATATATATATATATATATATATATATATGTGTGTGTGTGTGTGTGTGTGTGTGTGTTTTATCATCGACTCCTGCTACATAACACTCTAGATCAATATCACAAAACTTCCTCCATGCAGGTTTTAGGGTTCTCTTTAAATTATTTTGTGTGATTACTGTGTAATATATACTTGTAATCACCCAATTCGAAAAATGCAAAAAGTATTCCTTTCATGTATAATACTTTCAATAGACACGATATTCTTTTCCTACACACTAAAATATCTTTTTGTACAGCATGATTTGTGGATATGTATCATGGGACAGTAGACTGTATTACAAATAAACACTATATATATTCTTTTCTAGCAAATGCTGCCCGTGTCCGTTCCTAAACAGTCCACATATCTGATCTTCTTGGTTTCCCCTTTTGTAAATTTCAACCGATCGTTGACAAAGGTTCAAACACTGCATCGGCATAATTTGAGTAAAATAAGAACAGAAATTTGATACAAATATAGATAGTATTTTAAAACCAGTCTCGAAATCAACGGTTGATGTGATTTAATAGAAAAGGCAACATCTTTTTAGAGCCGAAAGATGTATTGAAAAGGGACGTTGTTTCCCTAATGACAAAGATTAGTAAATTTGATCACGATCGTTTGCTATTTTTTAATATTCTGGGTGTCTATCCTTAAAATGATGGATAATTTTTATAAAATTCTCGGTTCCCACGCCTATTAATAAAATGCGTTAGGGAATACATGTAAGGATTTTATGCCCTCTTAAAGTCCCCTTTTCTGCATTAGTCTTTGTAAAATCAACATCGATGAATTTAATAATGAAGACAATATGAGACGCACATGCAGACGTTTCAGACTGAAAATATGCCTTTTATCGGATCCGCAAAATATAGCACTTGTTAAACTTATTTATTTCTGCAAAAACATCTGAAGCAGAAATCAGTCTTATTGTTGTGTCCATTGTCATTACTATCAACACTTTCAGCGTTGGACTTTTTTTTTTTTTGTTGAATACCGCCAAAATTTATTATTCAGAACTTTATTCATTGGGTCTTGTGTTAGTAATTCTAGAATTATCTGGGATTCAATTCGCAAAATCGTAGGTTCTTTTTTCACTTTGCATTTTAGGGGATAAATTAGTTCTTGAATTTTACAAAACTTGTTTCTTTTTGTTACTTTAAGGCCATAGAGTCGTAACAGAATACACTACTTAGTTATTGTCAAAACTACCTACAATTGTTGTCAAAACCAGCAGACTGAGTACATGTCTTGCAATGTTATCATTTGTTTCTATGAGCATGATTTACCTTTAAAAGAAACCGATCAATGTTCAGTTTACTGCGTAGCTACTGATGATTCTTAATTTGTTTTAGATATCTTTAATTTATACCATTAAGATCTTGCAATATTACGTTATGTACCTTGATGAAAGAGATTGAACAAATGCAACAATAACAAGGTACGTTGAAACATGATCTATGGATAATATTTCTACTATCGAATACATATAAAATATTTAACGAATATTGTTCTCCACAGTCCCATCAGAGGCAAGCGTGTATAGGACAACTGATGGAATTATCGATCACATTAGCGCTATTTTCTCCATTTATTGGAATCAGCCAAAGGACTGACAGTCAATAAATGTAGCTATCATGGAACAGCTTTCTCATTTTCATACCTACGTAACCTTCTCACACAGTCACTATTCTTTCACACAACTAAAACTTTTGGTGCTGTACGATGACCAGAATTGCCTTAGTTACTGTTGACTGGATCTAAAACAATACTAAGGATTAAGTAATTGTGTGGTTTGTTTGTTACAACATTTCTTGTTACTACGGCTGTGGATTCTTCTTTGAATAGGGACAGGTAAGAACTAAAAAGAACGTATTGTTATCAATTTTTATGTGTGCCTTTAATGAAGGAAAAGTTTGATTCCATAAATATGCTCTATTTACATGGCAGCCGAATTTGTTGCAGAGGTTACTTAAACAGGCCTTTTAAATGACAAATTTCCAATCATTTGTTTTTTACTGAAGATTTCTTACATGTATGTGGTTACTTGGGTTTTTGTTTAAAACGTAAATTTTAAGTAGCATCTTAGATTGCATGGGATATCTTTGACGCTAGACACAATAAAGACATGCTTGAAAAATTATGCGTTGAATTCAAAGGCGGTCAAACGAAAACTCCCTTGTTAAAAAATTGTCAGTCTAGTTGTTTACATGTTCGTATGTACGTATGTATTTATATATGTACATACATTTGCATTTATGCATATTATGTAACTACGTGTGCCTGCAGGTACATATATAGATGTATGCGTTTATGTATGATTTTATGAATGTAAGTAGTAAAGAATTAAAAACATCTAATGTATCCCTAATGGCTGTTCTGCAATTAAGTGGTCCCGTCTAACAATTTGAGGTAAAACAAGTTTTACATTCGATGTGACAATCATGAAATTTGTGTGATAATAACAATAGGACACACAATCTTACTGCCATGTCTTGAGCTTTTCGTAGTTTCGTAAACAGATGCATGTGCCACGCTGATAGTTTTGTCTGTTTATTTATATTCGGGTCCACGTGCTAGAAGTGATCATATTGAAAATCGCCATAACTACAATATATAATTGTCTTATAAGTGGAGTCCAACTCCACAGACCCAGATCGGAGTATATGCAGCTAATTAGGAATAATTAGAAAAACAAACGAAACAGACCCTGACATGACACCTCACTATTCCAGTGTATTATATGATTCACACTGACTATATATCTATATATATATATATATATATATATAGAGAGAGAGAGAGAGAGAGAGAGAGAGAGAGAGAGAGAGAGAGAGAGAGAAAGATATGGATCACGTGAAGGGATGAGCATGAAAATACACCTAAATTATCGTTTACCTATCTCTTGATTTAGTTATCTATCTATATATACAGACGTAAAAGTTTCTAAATGTAATTCTACAAAATATCAGCCTTAGCGACGGAACACAATAAAGCTTAAGCCCTGTGTTTCGACTTGTGTTCAAGTGATAATTGGTGCCGGTATAATAAGCGAAACAGCTGCCATGGTTAAGTAGTCTGAACTGAGCTATCATGGTGAATCGATAGTCAATCCGCAGTTCCGCTCTGCATTTAACAGCGTATTACTTAACCAGTAAATTATGGATAATTTCCTTTTAAATCCTTCCAGAATCGAGATCCTATTGAAAGCAGATTTCTAATCAGCATGAATGGCGCTGAAATCAGCTTTGTATTCTTGATTAACTTGCGTAAAAACGAATGCCTATCGAAATGTATGCATATCCCATTTCATCTGGCATTTTAGTTACGTGTGCATTAACGATTTGGTCACTTTCTATGACGTAAACAAAGATTTGGTAAAACCTCTGAAAACACGTTTGGTAAAATAATTGTACTGGAAGACGTGTATAACTGAAGAAAATTTCGAGGTTTTTGAAGAACAATATTTCCAGATGTAAATGGGATCATATAATGAAAGAACTTGGAGAAACTACTTTAAGATAATTGTACTTATTTACTCTTGAATACATTAGCTAACGGAACATATCCCGTTGAACAAAAGACATGAAAACTGAATATATACAACAGTGACGTATAGTGCAATATATTGTTTAGCATTTACGGCAATTTATTTTCGAAATGCATACCACTGATATGACCTTTCAAATATCTTACTATTAATTATGTTTGTTTAAAGATTGTAATTACAAACAAGAACAACATAGGCGATTGGGGGATGCTTGCTGCACATCTGATATATTCCTGAAATTTATATTAATCTATTTCTTAATCAATACGTATTTCAAAAGAGGAATGTAAATGTCCTATATTTGTTCAACGAGTCAACGTTTCGGCAAGTTGGATTAACAAGGTAGTAGGATTCCCGTGAGTATTATTTTTCAAATCATGTTGGAACTGGGATCATGAGTAAAAATATAGAAATAAATAGATCCCTCAGAAAGTAATATTATGCACCTCTCGGCGTTATAGGCTTTCAAAAAGAAAACAGTAACGCAAAGTTTGCTCGCACAACGACTACCCGGACGACAAACGGCATCATGACCGCTATGTTTCTATTTTTTTTCCGAAAAAAGTCAAGACAAAACTTATATTTTGACAAATGAGACAAACTCTGGAGAGCTCACTTACCACCATTTTCGTCATTCAATATCACAGCAACCAGAAACTTGCAAGGAAAGATGATTTTTGAGGTCAGTGGAGACATGATCCTGAGGTCAATGGCAAAATAAATGGGGTTGTTAAATAAATACAAAATTGTTATGTAAATACCACGTTTTGTTTCCAACTAGCAATGCTCCATGAGTGTCGTGCAGATTTTAATAAAAGCACCGTCAGAAGCTGATTCAATGTTTCAGAAAGAGGAAAATTCAGTTTTCAATTGTTTAGACTCTGCCCAGAAAGCAACGTCATTATTCTTACTGCTAATAATGTATTTTCCTAATACATATATATATATATATATATATATATATATATATATATATATATATATATATATATATATATACTACGAGATGTATATATTTTTCATTAAAAGGAAAAGAAGCTTGCTGAGTTTCCTTTTAATGAAAAATTTATACAACGAGTGGTATATCATTGATACAGCGTACATACTGTACACATATTTTATTTATATCACATACAAATACATATATTTGCCCTTTGAACGAAGTTCAGATTTACTACAGGCAGCCGTGTATTTCACCTAGTGAATGAACTCCTCACATCCCCGAGTGGGTCCGCTACAAAATGTGGTTCTATGCATTTATTGGCTATTTACAATCACGTCTGCATATTGATAAGTTGATTGTTTTCTTTTCTTGGTTTCTATTTTTCTCCACATTGATTATATCAATATAATACACACTTATGATTTAAACATGAAAGATGGTTTTAATGATAAAAGTACAGTAGAGCACTATTTACACTGGGATAGCTACGTCATTCACATGAACGCCATTCACATACCGGCGCATGGAAATTAATGTGGAATAGAAACTAAGCCAACTGACGAACCAACAAGAGGTAATTAAAAGATTTTAATATATTTACAGTTGATCTAAGTCATTATTCTGCTTTAGCAACAGTACAACCGACCATAACACCCACCCTCTCTCTCTCTCTCTCTCTCTCTCTCTCTCTCTCTCTCTCTCTCTCTCTCTCTCTCTCTCTCATCCTTTGGTCAGTTTGACTTAACTTTTACCATCATTCATAAGTCTAGAGATATCATGTGATAACACAAACGCAAATCCTCCACGTTCGACATTTCATAGATTAAAATCCCGTATCTTGCTACGATGAGAGAGAGAGAGAGAGAGAGAGAGAGAGAGGCCTTTGGAAATTTTCATATTTAAATAATAATCGATTATTTAGAACATTATAGTATGTTTAAAAAAAAGAAAATACAAAACAACATTAAATACATCACAGTATGTGTACCAAGTAACCGAGGAATTTACTGGTTTGCAACTTTGTATCATTGATAAACACTGTAGATAAATCCCAAGGAAAGTGCACACGTATCGTTATAACGAATCATATTCTTGTAGGTTACTTGGTGTAATTTCTGTTTCAAGGTTTTTTGTCCAGCCCAAATTCCTTTTCTCTCTCACTCCACATTTCTGCGCAGTTTGTCCGTTACGCATGAGAGGGGAGGGGAGAATAGAAAACAGAAAGAATTGTGATGAAAATGTGTACCATATTAATTCATTTAGAAAACGGGATTATTAATACTTTTCATCGTTATTTTCATACGTCACTAGTGACTAATGTGTGGAAAATGATCATTGATCTAGAATCAACTGCAGACGCTCGCGAGAATGTTTATATACGCGTATTATTGCGCCATGGACGGATCACAATTTGATATACCAATAGTATTGGTATATTAAATTGCTTTATACCAACACTTTAAATGCATATTATTTTTTAATGTATGTGGTTATTATATATATATATATATATATATATATATATATATATATATATATATATATATATATATATATATATATATATATATATATATATATATAAACTGACAACGAACAGTGCAAACCTAGCCCTAGGGCAATAAAAATATTTTCAAGCATCCGCAACAAGTTGAAGTAAACTAGTTGAAACATAATACATTTAAATGTTTAATTCCTGTAGAAACAGCCATGTAAAGTTTTGCAAACACAACGTTTTTTGTGTTTTATTTGTTTGTCTTTTCTATGTTTTGTATTTGCCTTTGAAAAAGACTCATTAAGAGTCGAAAGCGCTCAGGCTAGTTAGATACTAGTTTTGCACTGTTCGTCAGTTGATTGCATTTATCTTAATCAATCCCAGACACACACGATCCCTTGCTGGATCCAGTGCACGTGAAATGACTGTTATTCGCCATATGATTTGTATTTTTTATCTCATTCCAGGCCAAATAATCTTTTTTCTCAAGCAATATTCACTATTTAAACCAAGATGTATCAAGCGTCGCCTAACCAGTTCACTCTCATCTTTTCCTTTCTTAGTCGACACTAACTTGTTAAGTCACTGAATTATGCGATTACTTAATTAATGTTCGTGCATCGCCTATGTATTTTCATTCTTCGAAAAAAAATACAACACAAAACCAACTCATTTATCTAACTGAAAGGAGCCTTATTCAAACCGGATATGGTTTGACAAGTGTACAACAATAATATCTCCGCTGCTTTTCTGTAATCGAACTGATATCAAAATATATAATCTGGTTCATTGAGGTATTGAGTTTTATATTCGTAAATGAGTTTAATAAGACTGGTTTCTGTAATAACAATATAATGACTGGTTTGTCCCTAGCTTACATGAAACGTTCCAGTACGGCTCTTCATTTGATAACACGCGGCAATGATGGGTTCATCATATTCAAAGGTATGTACTAATCTTTGATCATTTGATGTAGATGAATATAGTAGACCAGGGCAGGATACCACGACAAAAGTTTTAGCGCCGTATATACGTTATTAAAGGACTAAAAATTAAATTTTTTTCATTTTTTTGTCCGAAACATTTCAAAAGTTGTATATAGCCAGAATAAGTCAAAATGTGCTTGAGATGTCAATATTGTTTAACTCAATTAAAGGTATCATGATTTTCAAATACTGTTATAAACGAATTAAACCCTCCTTTATATTCTTTATTACATTTTATGTTTTCAAACAAACAGAAGGAAAAGGAATAAGTAGCATGGAAAACTTGTATCCTTCCGTTTTGGTCGTTTTTACGGCAATAAAAAGTGCTCAGCCCATTTGAACCAATTAGATATGTTACGTGCTCGTAGACAATAACAGAGTGGAGGCCAATTATGTCCGCAGTCAACAACACAGAAAGTGGAGGCATTCAGAGTTTACATTCATCAATTATCTATTAAAAGCTTTTCTACATATATAAATATACATCTTTACATATAATTCATGTTATAAGGAAGTGCCGATGCCGACTTTTTGGCCAAATGGGATACAGTATTGTAAAAGATATTCTGGTCATACACAATGTTTGGAGAAATTTCAGATAAATTAGAAAAATAATAATTTTTAGTTATTTACTAGGTATTTTAATTGGCTACGTCCGTGTATTCCTTTTGTAAGAATGTGAATCGTTCAAAGATTTTTCAGGAGAGCTAGATAAGTGTAATAGTAAAAAATAAAATAACTAATATGGTGTTATCTTGCTAGAAATTAGAGTAATGTATTTTTACAGCTATGGACAGACATATTTGCATTTTTAAAAAAAGGCAAGACCATGACCAAGAACATTCAATTGTTGTCCCCTAAGATAAGTACGGTATACCGTGGTGCGTATCGCGGTATGTTCAGAAATACCGCGGTGCAATCATTTTCGTTTAAACCAACCCTGGCGTTTAAGATATTCATTGCACAAGCGATAACTTACACAATGGTCTGATGTAGACGACAGTGATGTCGAAGTAAACTCTGCTCTAAATTATATCGTCGTTCCTGCGTTAGTGTCAGACGAATGGCATGATTTTTGTAGCAAGCCCCAAACATGTATCCAAAACAGAAACACTGGGCTATGACATCGCGAACATAATATATCCAGTATGCTTGTATTGCAATATGTGAATTGGTCCTTGAACATGCATACTATACTAACTTCATCAAATTGATAGTGAGCCGACAGTATCAAGGCCTACTGGATTTATTATTGATTTCGTTTGGGGTAAGGTAAATGGTGTGCATGTAGGGAGAGAAGGTTCAGAACTAAACACGAAAATCATGAAAATCATCTGGCGGTAACGCACGGACAAAGTAGTCGTTGAGAGCATTCTTTACTTAAGCACACCTAAAATCAAAATAAACATGCGGTTTATATTCATCGACTACGTATTCGTATCGTCTGCTGACTATATCTACTCGTATGTATATGCATCAGTAATTTCATGACTAACGATAGCACTAATTTCTTCTTTAGACCTGGCTTATATGATACTTTTATTGTATTATTTCTGTCTAACTATTTAAATTAAAGATTGCTTATGTCAAAACGTAAGTGTAGGATTGCGGTCGTATATATGGATGGATGGATGGATGGATATGTATGTATGTATGTATGTATGTATGTATGTATGTATGCATGTCCTTAAACATGCGTCCCTACAATGAAAACTTTAGTATGTCCGTATTTGTCTAAGTTCCAGTTTTAGATATACAAAAGATTCTTTTTTTTCATTCATGTGGAAGTCGCTATGTGTGCACACACATTTCAAACTGCATATGACGGAAGTTTTTGTTTCTAATATTATGACAAATTTGGCCTAAAATACCCGGGTCATGTATGTCACGTTTGCTAAGCCCCAGTTATAAAGTCATTTATAAGCTATCATCTACTGTTTTGGAAATATGACCGCGGCCATGTGTTAGATGTCTAAAGGTTGCCCCGGGCTAGTGTTAATCTCTTACGCAAGGTTACATGACCGGCCGGAGACAGGAAATCTTGAATCGGCAAAGGCGATAGATCGCACTATTTAGCAAAGGCTTGTAGTTATCACACCTACGTGTTAAGAGGTTAGTTTGGGAACAAAGGGAAGCCGTGGGGTGAACGAGGCGTGTTCTTATCCTTCCCCACGTTGACAGACAGCGAGAGGGACATTGTCCGCTAAGTTTGATTGGATCGGCTCACAACGATATACAATCGGAATTGAGATGGAGGGTATGATTACAATTCCAATCCGAATGATAAGTTTCAGAACTTGTAAATGAAAAGGTAGTTTCGCCTAGGAAGATTGTGCAGCAATAGGGTTACTCCGAGAGAGCCACTCGTAATTTGACGGTAAAACTTAGAGGTAGATTCTAAGGAAAGACAAAGCTTCGAAAAGGTCAGTAAATTATTTGCTCGATTTTTGCAAAATATTACGGCATCATAATTGCAATTATTTTTAGTAGGTATGCTTAATTACTAACATCGTTTAGTATGTAGAATAACCTTTGTAGTGTTTCATTTACATGCGTATTTGAGAAATGGGCTTGCGTTTTACGTAGAGAATTATGTAGATTGCTAGCTTGTGGTCAGAATTAATGTTGTAATTCACTATTAGGTTACTTCGTAGTAAACCAATGCATTTATTAATGCGTTATGTTAGAATTGTGAATGTGGAAAATGGTTGAAGTATGTAAGATTAGTTACTATGGACGTATGCATATATCAGAGCATGGATATTTGAATATTTGTCTACTTTGTATGAGTGTAAGGTTGAGGAATGCGTCTGATTATTGTGATATTGTGAAGTATAACGGGATTAGGAATATGTACTGATGTGACAGAATTTATTGATGTATGAATAAGAAGTAATTGATACAGTGCTGTATTATGACGTTTGTTTTCCAAAAATGTATGGGTATCTCGATGTGAATGAATGCGTTACCGAAGAAATTAATAGCCGTTATCTGATGATAGCCTGTGTGTAGTGTGAGATGAGAGGGTTAAGGGAAAAGTCTGTACCGTCCTTGTGTTTTCACAGGAAGCTTTTGAGGGGACAGAACTTCCGGTTCCGTTGGGTCCCGAGTCTCCAAGAGGTGGAGACGGAATTGAGACTAGCCGAACAGTCGAAGTAGACAGAAGTCTAGTCGGTGGAGTGAAGGTGGAGAGAAAGTGGAGGAGGAGGAAAAGGAGTCTGGAGGAGAAAGTGGAGGAGGAGGAAAAGGAGTATAGAGAAGTCGAAGAGGAGGATAACAAATTTGGAGAAAGTCGGGGAGGAACAGGAGAAGCAATTGGGAGAAATAGGAGAGAGAAGAATACCACAGATGAGTAGAATACAAGGACAGGTGGAAATCAACCTCACACTGTTAATCAAGTGATGCAATATGCTATTAAAGGGTCGAGCGGAAGAAGTATAATTGGAAATTTGAATCATTTGACTATTGAATTGTTATTAAATTATTATTCATTGAATTTCACCCTTTCTTGTATACTTAACCATCTAACCGTCGGCATTGCTGACTGGGGGCTCGGAGCTTTACATCTATCTTTCATTAAATTTACCTTCCAACAAAATCGAACTTGGGTGTGACTTCTATAATAGTTTAATTAAAATATTGGGAGCACCCCACCCCAACCATAACAAACATCCACAATGTACAAGAATTTCTGATAGGGACTAAGTAGTCCTTTTACCACTGGGTGTTCAAGATAACTGAAATGACGCAAATGTTGCTATAGAATCGTATGAAATGTAATATCAGTGACGTTCATTCCAAGTTTAAAATACTATTTTCAACTTAATGACAACTACTTCATTTTGAACATCTTGATAAAGATCGTCTGAAACAAAAGTTGATGACGAGGTCTATTAACGTTTCAATACATGGAGTCACAATTTTATAAACATGGGAATGGTGCACATACTCAAAAACAAGAATGGATGTCGTGATAATGATATCCTCAATCAGTCAATTTACATCAGAGGCGTATATTCACTTAATTTATTTTCCATGAATGGGAAGTATGCCAAAAATGAAACTGAAATATCTTTCTTGTTTCCGATATTGATTCCTACTATTCATGAAGGACATCGTGTATTTCGTTTCCTCGGACTTACTAATTGCATCTGTAGCCAACGATGTCTCTCGCATATATGCATTGTTGTACTATTATTACTTATCTTCACTCGTCATAAATTGATTTTCATTTAAAAAAGCAAAGACACCATGCAGCTTATTTCTCAACCACAAGACACCCATCTAATTTTCATCACAAAGTCTATCATGTTATCAGAATAAATAATCCACTGATACGACGCTATTCTTTCGCTATCGTGCTGAGTGTTGGCAACACATGGGATCATTTATTTATTCCTCATTTACTACTTGTCAAAGTATATTGTAAGTACACATCCTTCAAGAGGTTCGGGTTCTGTTTAATGTTAGAGTTTTGCTTATGTGGTTACGTGGATTCCTCCGAGGATTGGAATGATTTTTGTTATGGTCTCGTTTACCCGGATAGTTAAACACCACCTTTAAATCTGGACCTCCAAACCGTGTAAATGTTTTGCAATATGAACCATATTTAAGTTCCATTTCTGAGAAAAAAAATCTAAATGAAGAGTTTCGTCAAAATATTTTTTTAAAAAAATGAATAAACAAACCCAACTCTTATTAAATAAAATAATAGACCAGTAAGAAATATTTCTTTATCTTTCATTATTTCATGTAAGATTTGTGCTTATTATCTTTATAAACTTTTTTTTTTTTTTTAAAAAAGTGAACACATTATATAGTGTCCACTCACATTTTGATGAATGCCGAAAAACGAACATAGGTAGACTTTGATCTGTAAATACTACGGCATAGTAACAGTTCTGCATACTTCCTGTTTTAAAATGATGACGAGAATCATTGAGAAACTAAAAAATTTCTCAATGTTATTTCTATTTTCCTAAAACAGTCATGGGATAAAAGCACCTTTTCTTCTTATGTACTTGTGAAAGGGTCATTAAATGAAGATGAAAGGTGAATGAATTGCTTTGTAAAATCAACCGAGAAAAATGGAATAGCCTTGTTCACAACTGTATCTAATATTTTTTCGCTTCTAATCCCTTTAATTTAATAGGAACTCTTGTGCAAAGATTCATTTTAATAGATGATATGCGATATTTACTATCATACTAAATATATTAAATATGCATATGATAAATTTTAGAAAGCCTGCACGGAGATACAATGGTAAACAATTAAGACCTGATAACACAATATATGTATGAATTATAATCAAAGCATTCATAAACATTGTCGATTTTTCAAACTATCATAGCAAGTTTGATATAAATATCATCAGAAGGAATGCCTTTATAGTACAAGCGAATCAATTCATAAATTGGTGTAATCGGTGTAATCGGTAGAACAAACATCATAGACCCTGATCTGCAGACCCATTATGCTACAGCAGATCAGGATCGTTCTGGTTTGCAGTATGACTCTACTTATAAACGAGTACTACGGTATTAACTATTTTCAGCCCGTCGAAACCAATGATCACCAGATTAATACATACAGCTGTTGCTGCTTATCTAGTTTCTTGTTGGTATGAATCAATGTAAAATGTTTAACTAAAATATGCCCATAGGAAGGTTGATAGATCATACAGAAGGCCAGACAGAGTAAAACCATAATATGCCCATAGGAAGGTTGATAGATCATACAGAAGGCCAGACAGTAAAGATCCCACCGTTTATCAAAACCAGTTGAAATTATTAATCTAACATTTATCAAGTCACGTCAGTGGAAATTTCTTGATACAAAATCTCTTGACAACGCACAAAGTAGGAATGAAGTCGTGAAATAGACTTAGGACTTTTTAATAGATTTATCTTTAGCCGATTGAGCCAAGACCGTTCTCTCCGAAAAATACAAAGTTTTTTTGTTTTTTTTTTAAAGTATGCCTTTATTATTATTTAAAGTAAAACCACCAGTTTGAGTCTAGATCAAGCTTGCTCTTCTAATCTCTCAAGCGTCAATAATTGCCTGCATTACTTCTAATCTCTCAAGCGTCAATAATTGCCTGCATTACTTCTAATCTCTCAAGCGTCAATAATTGCCTGCATTAGTCATGGTCGATTCGAAGCCAGAGCCTGGCTGATCCTCTGTAACACAAAACAAAATATAAGACCTTTTCCAAAATCTTATTAGATTACTGCCAAAGCGGACACTCCAAAAATTTCAAACATGTAAAATATGAACCACTTATTTGTTCGTGAAATGTTTGAAGCTAGTAGTTTTCACGCAGTATATTTAATAATTCAGTTTGTATCATAAAATCCTACTATGTTTTCCTATACATCGTTTTTTCTTTACCCGGATACTAATGGCATAGCTACATGAAAAATAATAAAGTGTACAACATCCCAAATAGATGCTGAGTTCTGAAGATGAATCCATTGCTTTACTTTTGACCCAAACGTCAGGCATAACAAAGTTGTCATGGTTTGGCCCATGGAAAGTTACCGAATGACATATATTTATTACAAATATTAAGAAAACATTAGTACTGCCAAGACTACTAAGGTGTGCTACTATCCGTGTCGTGGTATTTGAATTGACCTCAACGTTAACAACAAAAAAATCAACCTAGCAAACAAGCAAGTTAGCTAACAAACATGCGAAAATCACCAGCTCCTGAAAGGTATCGTGATTCAAAGTTGTATTGATTGGTTATTATACCACTGTATGTATATCCTGGCTTCCAATACAAATAAATTATAAATTATCTAAGCAGCAGTAAACTGCATTGGGACCCAAATTGAAGCATATTCACACGACATTGGAAAATTTCAGACAATATTAATTCAATTATTTATATGTCCTTAGGATATAAGCCAGAAACCGATAGTCAGTCAACACAAAGTCCGCAAAGATGGTGATTATCTCAGACTGATAATTCTACTTGCTGTTCCGCCGCAAATATACCATCCGTAGTAAAATTGCCGTTTAGATTTAAGGAGAATGGATTGATGGAGATGTAGTGGTTGGATCGATCACGGCATCGTTGAATCTCGCTACCTATTCAGGTTTTGTAGATTCAGGGTATTACTGTCTGAAGGTAAGATCACTCGATGGTTTAAAACAGGACATTGAACCAAACTTTATGAAAACCTATCTGCAACCGCGAATAACTTATAAAATATTTCCTTTTGTAAATTTTACCACTTGATTTTAGCTCAGTTATTCGTTCTGATTTAACTAAAACCCCGTTGTATGCATCTTGTACATATCTTGCTTCGATTTGTTTATTATGTCAAAATAATGACTTATTCGTAGGAAAATGAAGAGATTTTTTATTTTTGTTAACATATTTTATGCGTGGATTCTTAATGTTGGGGTTTGTGACTAAAAACATAAAAAAGTGGTTGCATCTGACATTGCGTGAGAGCGTAACATATTTAAAAAATAATGATTGATACACATAACGATCAAGCATGATTCCTTCCTCGAAACCGATAAAACCTTTTATATTTTCTAATTATTTTAATTAAGTATATATCCACATTTGTCTGGATGTACACTTTTTGTCTAAATAGCTATACGTAACGTGGAAACAATATTTTATGCTACAAATTTTTTGATGAATTATAAACTCTTAGTCAATGACTATATCTCATCTTTGTTGCATTCCCCGAGCCCACATATTCTTTACTGATTCGTCTTGGATAGAAGGATTTTGCAAAACAAAGTCCCCCCATCGAGGAGATATATCGTACCGTGAAATTTATACTCCAGATTTGAAAAGTCTCGGAAAGTATTTATTGAAATGGACCTTTTGGTTTGCCTAAACTTTAAATGGACCCTTTGATTGACCTAAACGTTAAATGGACTTCTTGATTTGCCTAAACTTTAAATGGATTTCTTGGTTTGACTGAACGTCGTTTTAAAAAGACTGTATAAAATGTGCAACATCTGTGTACAGGGGCAAGGCTCTAATGTGCAACATCTGTGTACAGGGGCAAGGCTCTAATGTGCAACATCTGTGTACAGGGGCAAGACTCTAATGTGCAACATCTGTGTACAGGGGCAAGACTCTAATGTGCAACATCTGTGTACAGGGGCAAGACTCTAATGTGCAACATCTGTGTACAGGGGCAAGACTCTAATGTGCAACATCTGTGTACAGGGGCAAGGCTCTAACCAATGCAGCAGATATTGTATTGGTTTCATATTACAGCCAATCAGTCATAGCATAAAGTTTGAAATCAGGAGGGATACAGAATTGTCGATGGAATAAGTGGAGGTGGGCTTACACAAGCATCCAAGGAGTCTGTGGAATGGAACCCTTTTCTGGGACCGCCTGGAAGATCCTCCAGAAGCTCCAATATTTTTAGCACTTAAGGGCGTACCTTTAACCATCTAACTGTAAGGAAAACTTATTCTAGGAAACATTCCGGTTTATTCGCACACCTTTCCGTTTTTTTTGGGGGGGGGAGAGGAGGAGGGGTAAGGACAGCCAGCTGGACTCCTCTCAATCCACTTTGACCGCTAGCAATCACTTTAGCAAATTTGCTTCAACCGCTCCGGTGGTCTAAGTGGTAAGAGAGTCCGCCTCGGATGCGGGAGGTCGCGGGTTCGAATCCCGGCCGAGCCAAACTAAAGTCTTATAAAAGTGGTACTAACAGCTGCCTCGCTAGGCGCTCAGCATTAAAAGGTTAGTGTTAGGACTGGTCGGCCTGGTTTCAGGATAATGTGACTCGGTGGGACATCATGCTACATGTCTGCGGCATGATGCCCAAGTGTAAGACATAACTATGAACTGCCACACTGTATATATCGTAGATACACAACTGAAAATTTGTTAAACCTACGTTAAAAATTCAAATTACACACAAAGCAAACTTGACTGCAGTCATGCCCTAGTTTTAATCAACCAAATGCTTATTATTTTTTAATGAATGCTATCAATTACTTCTTTACTTTTTCAATCTATCTGTATCGATCTATATATTTATAAATTATTCGGCAGTTTGTGTTTCGTTCAGTGGTCGATTAACGCACATCGTTCTCGGTCGACATAATATAATTTGCTACAGCAGAACCTTCAAACTTGAAGAATGATCGAGGTGCAAAACCCGCAAAGCACGTCTGTTGATTGACCTTGTCTTAATCAATGTTGACAATGAATTATTTATATTAGCCGCTGCGTCCAAGCAAGGCATGTAAAGTAATCAACCTAACACGTGTATGGTACTCATCTCTCTATAATACTACCATTTTCTTGAAATTACCGAGTTCATTCAATTTGCAAACAACGCTTAAACAACCATATTTACTTCATCTTGTTGAATCTGTTTTTGAACACTTGTCTTTGATGAACGTTTTTGCGTGTATTACGTGTAAATATACTAATTGCGGTAAGAGATGTAGTGAACATATGATAGTAAACTTGAACTAACTAGCTTTGCAGCCGCGGTTTGAGAATATAATATGTACATGTAGTTTGAACTCCAGGTAGGCCCACAAAAAGGGACAAAGACATAAAAGGCATTCTTCTGCAATACTTTGTATCAGATTTATAGGAATTACCCTTCTCACAATGTTTCAATCTCAAGGTAACAAGTCTAGAATGTTGACAACTTTCATATTATTGCTTTAGATGAATTGCAGTTAAACATTGCATATATCTTAATTAATGTTTTTGTCTCCATTAATAGAGCTTTATCTATGCTTTCTCTAGAAATACCTATTAATTTAATCTAAGAGATACTGAGATATTTTGAGCACTTCATAAATTGAATATCGATTGCACGAAACGCATTTAATGTTTCATTCTTTTTCAGTCTTGTTACGATTAGCTGTATGTATCTCCAAAATGTAACTAACGGATGCGATCCACTGAATTGCTACGTGTGTGAAGCGGTGATTTTCATACAAGTCCCAGAACCACCTACGTTTTCTCGTAAAAGAAAATCACACAGATAAGTGAAATGTATAAGTGTATTTAAACATCAGCTTCCGAGAATAATGGAGCATTGTCAACATCTATATAATCTGTGGACAATTATCTGCCAGACCGACTGTGTATATACAACATCATTAACTACTGCAGTGTTTGATTTGCTTAAAATCTTTACGATCCAAATAACATTTGTAAGTTTATGGAAGATTTAAACTTCTGTAATAAGATAATAGATGTTAACCAAGCTACATTTGAAACTGCTAATATTATTTTCTTATGTACAAGTATAATTCGCTCAGTATATAAATAATATAAATCAGAGTTTGTCTTCTGTACTCGGTCCTGTTAAGATCAATTCTGGTAGTTATATAATGGAAGTTTGAGAAGACTTTTTCACTTATAGAGGTTTCGAGCCTTCTATCCCTCATCACTTTACCCCAAGCGGCAAACGCGAGTGACGCGCAAAGGTCCCGTCTTGTACAAACACTGATCAGCGCGCGCGACTGTCCTCTCTGAGAGGGCCCCTGAGATTTCTCCGAGAGAACCCCACTGTTTACTCGATTTTTACTCCATACAAATGAGTTGCCTATACCGCTTTTGTCTCCGCGTTAGCGCCCATGTTCTGTATCTACGCAAGGAACTGTCAGAAGTTTTTCATTTCGGCCAGTACTGTCTCGAACTAAAGGATGGTAATGGTTTATCGTCAATGGCCACCAAATACAGTTTGGTAATTTCTTTTGCCGAGATTGCCTTGGGCGTCAAGGATTTCCCAAACGGGAATGTATTCCTTTCTGCAGCTGCAATTATTTTGCTAGTACTACCCGCGATACCGGTTACAACGGATATAGCCAATACAGCAAATTCTATTGGTGGACCTATGATAGTCGCTGCATTCTATATTCCCGTCACGCGAAGGCCAGAATTTGTCACAGTAGTCGAGAGTCCACAAATCGCATCCGCGACACCACACACTCGTTTGTATTTTGCGATTACGTCCGTTCTCTTGACTATCTCATCTCGTAGCTGTTGTACCGCTTCAGTTATTTTTTCATGTCAGTAACTTTGACGGTCATCACAGTTTTTCCGTTTATAATGTCATCTTGTAGTAAAATTGGTAGACATTTTGACCTGTCTAGATGCATCACGGCCAGTGCAAGACGCATACCCACTTCCAACCAAACATCTTTCTTCACTGGTGTAACTGCCATGCAATCACAGAAATTATTTTCCAATGGAATATTTATGTTTCTGGTGATTGTTCGTTCTGGAGTCTTTTCACCACTTTCACCCCAAACTACATTAATTGCGTCCGTGCTTGATGCAATCAATAATCAGTTTCGCCCATGCGCGTCTTTGATGAACATCAGGCGAGGTTTTTCTTTTCCTGGCCTGGTCAGTTTTGCTTGTTCAATATAACTGATAGAGAATTTTATCGCGGTGGATGTGTTGGTGAATTCTACTTTAGAGTGACAGAAACAGTACCTGGACGTATTTACGCCTGATTCATTAGGATGGTCAAAACCTTAGAATTCTATCTTGCACTCGCCTAAATCATATTTGGGCGTAAATGGGGGTATGGTAACACCGTTCCCAATCAGATATTCGTCAAGTGGAACAAAATTGCCATCAAAATTGCTAACACCCCTCAGGTAAATTCCTCAACATCATTATCAGGATCAATTAATCATGTGTAATAAGAAATCTTAAACACTGTACAAGATAGTGATGTAATAGTGAATACGCAGGCGATCATTTACAAATATTGTCAATGTATCCCATCAGCCTATATTAGGAAATAATATGATTCGTACTCGTATATCTTTAACATCTAAGAATTAGGTTTATCAAAAGCATCCCCAAAACCAGTGAAAACAAAGTCGAATCTTTGCTATGCTGGCTATTTCTCCTCTCCTTTGCTGGTTAATATTTTACTAACTACCTTCTGTGAGTTAGTACGCGTTGTGGTGAGTGTAGAGCTGATAACACTTGGAGGCCTTTACACCCACTTATAGATTTGTTACAGCATCAGTATTATCGATGAGCTCTTCCATTTGTTGGATTCAATTTCTGTTCATGATAAGTTTTCCGCTCATCTGATTGCCGGATTTTCTAACTTTAGATTGTGTATGTTCATCGGCTTATTGTATCGTTGCATCATCAACATAATCATCGTATTGCTTTCTCAATGTCGTCAATGAATTCTTTCATCTGTCGAATTCGATTCGGTTTCCGTTCATAATAAAATCTCCGCTCACTTCATCACCGGCCTCTTTTTTTACTTCTGATTCCCTGTTTTTATGTCGACATAGTTTTTGATAGATCCCACTGACACACCAGAATCGCTGATTCCCCCGATTTCATTGCTTTCGGTCAGGTTTCTCGCGGAGGCGACTCGTGACTTCAAAACAACACCGTTGATGTCCACGTTGTAAGTTTGCAGTTTTCCATTTCGATCATGAAAATTCACGAGCCCATCTGGATCGACACCTACGTGGAATCGGTTAACAAAACTCAGTCAATTACACTGTGGTGAAAAACTTAGTCCAATCCACATGGACGCCCTTGAGCATCCATAAATTTCAACAAGCATTTTATATGTGTTAAGTGAAGTTTCTATAAACCTTTGTTGCGTCGATGTTAGCTCTAGTGCACGCAGTGCTCCAATGGCAAGGTGTCCACATATTGAGCGAACCATCTGAGTTTATAACCGCAGCGTTAAATACAACAGCAGTACGCGTGTATGTCGTCTTTATAAATAATCAACAGTTTCATGTTGTGGTGCTGACCCGAACAACTCAAAATTCAAAAGATATCGAAGTGTTGCCTAGTATGGGATCCTGTGAGTTACAGGCCCCGCTGACGAATCCGAATTGCACGAGGGATCATCGACGCAATTTCATCCGCATGAAGGTGCATTAGAAATGTTTAATTACAAATTCCCACGACTTTCTTCAGAGTCATCCTGGACTCGGTCCAAACATCTCGTAGATCAGCGGTTTTCCCAACTGCTGAAGTTTTAACCGTCATCAAGGCTCGAATCGCGGTGATTAATAATAATGTCACAGTGGCCATTTGCATTAGCGCTACCTCTGATTTATACAACTTTTATGTTACAGATGATTTTATGCATTGGGCAGCCTTCAGCTGATCATGTTGCGGAAATGCAAAGGTGAGTCAAAGGGGTATTGCTTCACGGAATATACACGAGAGCCGAGGGAGTAAATCAAATCAATGCAACAGGGGCCGCATTCGGGGCAAACCCGCATAATATGAAACCCGGCGACGTAAAACTTGATGAACCTAAATGGTCCGCTATTTAACTTCAGCTGAAGGCGTCACAAGTTAGACTAACCCGAACCATCGAAGTAATCCTGATAATGCATGACGCGACATTATAACTACAGCCGTCGCGTCCAGCACCCAAAGTCGCTAATCTGTTGGAATATCATTCATATCTTCCAACCAAGCGAGCAAAGCAAAGGAATTTTAACGCTTAACTGTATATTTGTTGTACTATGCTTTCGCACAGTCCGACACGACTCACCTGGGGGCAAGGACGTTCGAATAGTGCACGTATTTTGGGGATTCTTATTTCACGATATCGCGCGGATTGCTAGCGTTGATTCACGGTATGAATATTCTTATAATAAAAGGATCATCTATTTGTTGATTTGGCAAAAAAAGATTTTGTAAAGTTATTTTTACTCTATCAAAATCAGTACTCGCAATCGTTTTTATCCTGAATATTGTTTCATCAAACTCTGTGTTTTTCTTTTTATCTTCGAGTTTAACTAATCAATATCATTGGCTTTTTCTCCACAAGATCGACGATGTTTTCCAAATTCGCGTTGGCAATTGGTAATAATACTCACATACAGATCCACGTTGTCTGCAAAGTTCATACCACGACTCGTCTCCGACGCCGCTGTAAAATTTATATTTTCTACGCCGGTTCAACACACAACGCGACCTAGTTGGCTTAGTATTCGTAATGACATGTTCTGCTCTAAAATTTATATTTTCTAAGACAAATAAAAGTACCTTTGCATCAACTGCATCCCTGTACCAAAGAACTATATGAAAACAACGTTATTCTTCCTATATGTTTTCAGTCGACCTTGTTTCATTTCCAAAGGTGCATAAAGTGGTACTTGGATGAGGAGATCAAGTGGATAATCAAGATCATAGATTGGGATTTTATGGAGTCTATCAAACTATGTAAATATTTTATTGTTTTGGTAATTCAAAAATTTTAATCAGGATTTTTCGTATAAATAAACTTGTTTATTCTTTCGTGAATCGTTGTAAAATTAACTTGCAAGCCTTGATAAAATTTCCATGAAGTGGGTCTCCGCTCAAATGAAACTCAAATTATCCATCACTGAGTACTCCACCAGATCAAATCAGGCCATAGTCTACATATTTGTAATGTTGGGGCTCTAGTATATCTCGGCTATTGTTCGTGTTACACTGGACGTGTGAATAACGTTCGAGATTTGCACCCATTGCTTCTGTCATTTTGTTCGTCTGTTCGTATAGCCCTGAATATTGGTGAGTGTGAATGTGAATATCATTGATATATTATTACTAAGTCATTTTTCTAATTGATTTCTCCTTGGTGATCTTTACTATCTAAGTCATCTCTATCTTAGCTTAGTATCCTGAGTATTTTACTATCTGTACTTTCTTAACCGGGTTTACCGGGTGACTCAGTCAACATCAACGACTTAAAGCTTTCATTTACATTATCATAAAACGACTTTTTATACTTCATCGCCGAGTTTCCGTTGTGCTTTCTCCAACGCAATTCATAATTTGGTTAATTTTTAATATGCTGCGAGTATATGTTTCAAAAATCATAAAGCATTTTGGACCCCCTTTGACAAATTGTTATGGTTCATTTAGCTAAACGAAGATTTTATCTTTCTGCTATGTTAGAAATGTACCACTGCTTGGTAACTAAATTCTCACATCAGCTCCAATTATAAATTCTTCGACGATCCAATGCTTGTCAAATGGCGGTACATTCGGCATTATGTAACACTCGCTGTAATTGTTTACATAATATTCTCACTATGGTAGATTTGGCGATAGTATTTCTTTGAGACTTATAGGCACGCCTCTGAAACTGATTCACACTAATTTCCTACAGTCAACAGGTGTGTTCCGATCAGTGCCGACTATACTACCTCTCGAAGAATTGTGTGTACCTATTAGATAGTGGACACTAACAGTCCATGATCCTATTTGGCGTTGATTTATTTTCTACCAGAGCTTGATGTTTTCTCAGCAAAGATAAATATAATTTCTGCAAACGTGATTTGAACCTGGAATATCTCTGTTAAATGTGTAAGACTCTAACCGATTATGCCACTGCTTAGCACATGGTAATGATTGAAATGAAACCATATTAAGACTAATACGAAGCCGAATCCATTTAAAACTTGTTATACTTCATCCGCATTTCTAGCGCAAAGACCCTTTCTTCAATAGGCTCTTTCTGACGGTTATATTGCATATATATATATATATATATATATATATATATATATATATATATATATATATATATATATATATATATATATATATATATCAATGTTAGAAATCGCATATATGTTCTCACACACTATCAATCGGAACATCGTTGGGCTCTTTCGTCAAGTCAATAATGAAGCCTTCGATGTAATTCGTCGCCATTGAGAATTATTTTGAACTACTATCGTTCACAGAAAACAGTACAACGGAGGAAGAAGTGAAAGAAACATTCCGAGTATTCCCAGATTTTTCTGTTGTAACATATGTTGTGCACTCTGCCTGAGGGGAATCATCAAACACACCACATTGATGCGCATTCTTATAACTACTTCCATTTTATCAAGAATTGATGGAAATGGATATGCAATGCTCCGATAGTCACACCTTATCAACCATTATAGTATCTGATACCTAGTATGGCAATTTCTCTGTCTCAAATTATTAAATTCGCACGCCCTCAGCAATAATTTGAGTCGGTTTCACATTGGCGATGGTTATTTTGACTGTTGTTGATCTTCATATATAACATATATGCCCTCCCCGAGAATTATAGGCACATAGAACAAAAATAGTTCCGATATATACGTCCGCAACAAGTTATATCAAGTTTATGATGCTGTTCTGGGAATCCCATGGCCGAGACAGATTGGAGTTGGGCTCTCGCGGAGCACTATCGGGGTGCTCTCCTTAAAGGTAATCGATACGGGATCAATATTTGTACGCAGCTGGTAATCTTTCGCGCTTCATGCACGTTTGCTGGGGCAAGAAGGTTAGAGCCCAGATAAGAAAAGCAAATCTCAAACTTCCATTATTTAACTACTGTTCTGTGCGTTATCAGTATTATGCTGCAGGAAAAAGATGATTAATTTTCATGATGAAACTAGGTCTAATATTGTTAATAATATGAAACTCTTTATTGAAACGGCCAGTGCGAAACGTAACTCTGCGAAGTGCAAACTATGGATAACTTCTGGTGAAATAGCCCTCAGATATTTCCTCATCTGAAAACTATATCCTTTGTTTAAACGTGTAAAAGATACATGATTTGTCATGGACTTTTCATCAGCTATGCATACATAACTTATACCTGCACGAGACATGTGTGAGCAAGAACATTTCAGGCAAAGCAATTTCATTTTCCCGAAGATATTTGATTTGCCACTGTTCGATCTCGGGGCCCCTAGTGGACTAATGGTTTAAAGCGCTCGCCGTTACGGATTACTGCCGTCTTTCCTCTGTCTGCGTGGGTTCGAGTGTCGGGCTCGGCCAATGTGGGTACGTGAGATAGCTTGCCAGTAGCTTCTCGTGGGTCGGTGGTTCTTTTCGGGCTTTTCCCGGGTTCTTCCTCCACCATTTATACTGGCCGCCATGTATAGCCTATCTTGTGCTGAAAAATGGCGCTAAACCCTACAACAACAACAACAACAATAACACTGTTCCATCTCTGAGTTATCTCCTTTGCACTACGTTCTGAACAACGATATGATTCCATTCATTTGTGCATTTGTGTCCAATATGATGAAAGTATGTACAAAATAACAAAATTTATTTTAGTGCAACAGATTAGGTCATTTCAAATCTACCATTCCCTTACTTGTTTATATTTGTATGTTCAGGTGAAGGATTGAAGCTGAGGTGATGTTACGAAAGGTGGGATACTGAAACAAGTTTGATTTAAAAAGAACAGGCCATTTTCTCTTCCTGCATAATTACCGAATATCTTTCGTCAGTGTTACTAGTTAAATTATTGCGTTTTGATCCACACGATAAAAAATGTATACAGTATTGTAGAAACATATTAGAACAACCTTGTTTATAAGTTGTCTTAGGTTCTTATAAACATTAGTTTTAGGAATTCCAAGGTCAATAATACATTCGCACATGTACATCGCCTTAGCAGGAACTGGGAATGTTTTACGGTTTGAACATCCCATGCCTCTAATTGTATACAAGCTTCCATCTCTTCACTAAAGTAAATGTTATTTTTATGCTGAGTGGTGTTATCATTTGTATTCTGGTCTGTGGCTTGAATTACTAATGAAGCTCAGACTTTATCATAGTCATTGTCATAAATTGTACCACGTATTCAACGTGCATTATTTCTAAACGAATAGTCATTTCTCGTTTTCCATTCATTTTTGTTTGTTTTGTTTTCTTTGTATTGTATGTCAGATCTCTTCATTTTTCTTGATAATTTATCTTCTCTGTGCCTGAATTTAAATATGGTTCAACGTGTGTCACTCTTTGTGTATATGTGGTGTTGTAGGTGCATATTATTCTACATTTAAGAAGACTAAGTGGGTCTTCTTTAATCTACTCTTTATGACGACTCTGTGAGCGTCCCTTATTCTATCCTTACCAAGACTTTACCTTGGTCCAAAAAGTAGGGAAGATTTCTTTTCCAAACGCTGTTTTCAATCATTCAAATCAATATGCGTAGAAGTACAAAAACTGACAATGCAAGAAGTTGCAGATCGCATTCAAGAGATCCAACAAGATTTGAAACCAGTACAAAAAGTACCGTTAAATTCGCTAACATACTCGCTTCTAGGTTTTTGCTTTGCAGATGTCTGGCAGTTTTCTGACTTTCTCCTTTTCTTTTTAAAGATTCACTCTTCTGCCATTCAGAATAACAAAACTAAAAATTCTGCTTCTTCACTGTACACACCTTTCTTGAACAAATAATTATTCCATGCTAAGTGTGATTCACAACCACTTAACGTGCAAAATAGCATATTATTGATTATGCTTAAATTAGGTTGCCAAGCAAACTTGTAATTATAGAAATAAATTCATGTAGATAACAGTCCCACTTGGGGACTTAAATTACCTTATTTATTTTATGAATCTATCGGCTTTGCTAGTAATGTTTGTACTTTAATATATAATTATTCATAACCTCTGGTTAGTCTCTTGGTCATAGTGAGTCAAGTGAAAAGGTGATGTAACACCATAATGGTCTGTAGGAATAATACCATGTCAGTTTGACGTGATGACATGATTGGCGGCATTTGGCGGTAGAATTGCCCAAATTTAAAGGACCTTCAAGGTCGTTTACTCTGTGTTAAATGTTCGATGACAAGCATAAACTATTTTTAAATTTTTTTTTTTTTTTTTTCATTTCTGTAAACCTAAAAATAGAAATATGTTTTTATTTTGGGTGGTCTAGTAAGTTTTTTTCGTATTATGGTCTCTTTTATTAAGGTGCATATGATACCAAGCAGATAAAATTTTCGCAGTTAATGTCATCCAAATCTAACATGCTGAACTGTATTCAAACTATTTATTATTACTGGATCTAGGTTCAGTGTGATAAAGGTACTCCGTATTCCGCTGATAGCTTTTGTGCTTGTCTTTGTATTTTTATTGATTGGTTTGTGTTTGTTTTCTGTGGCTTTGTTAGCAATTTATTTCACCTTCAGATTACTATGAATGACCCTGAAATAATGACCCTTAAACAGAGGCTTTAATAGGAAACGTGTCGTTACGACACTGTATACCTCGTTACGATACTGTATACCTCGTATTCTAAAACTGTCTGTTAGATCGAATTCTGTTATATACAAGATAACATTTATAACTTAAAATTACAGGCAAATAATGATTCCAGCCTGACACGATTTTTGTTGTGGTCCAAGAAACATGCAACATATAAATTGTGAAGGAAAGTCTAAATGGGCCTTATTATCTCGTGCTCAAAAAGGACGAGACCGAATAGAAGACTGAAACAAATGATACGATACATAATACAATAATAATACAATTCGGGACCAGAAATAAGACGAGGTTGTCTATAACAACACGGAGGGCAATAAATCATTTGCACACCACACGTCATTATAAGGTCACACACTCAAGTCTGTAAAACAGACTCTGATCAAGGGAGGAGCAAACGAATTGATTCCAAACTAATCCATTTACTTGTTTCGTTCTCAAAATGCAACATAAGACATTGAAATTAATAAGTCGCGTGGTCGGCGCTTCCGTTTCTGGTAGCATTGTTATTGAGTGATTTTGATCTGCGATATCCAGTGGAAACCTTCACACGATCTCGCCATTAATCATTTTGACAGAAAGAAAAGTTAAGTAGATTGGTTTCGTCTTCACTTTTGTACATTATATGGAAATCAGTTCCACGAATAGTGTCCCATATCAAATGAGCAACAAAAGACCATGAAGTGTCAGCAAATTCATCGTCTGTTACTACTACTACTACTGCTACTACTGAGATTGCAAATAGGGATATCTTGCTGTTTATTTGCAACGTCCTCCAACAATCGGAGGTCCCCATGCGATTAAATCCCCCCCCCCTTTGGATTTTATAGACGATGAATGTTCTCAATATATCTCTATTCAAAAAGTGGGACTTAGTACCAAGTATAAAGCCTTCGAATATTGTAGATATAATTAGTACATGCGCAAAAGAATGGACAAAACCTTAGGTAGCTTCTTTTGCTTTTATTACAACTATTTCCTTGAAGGGTCCTCCTAACGTTCATTTTCAAGGTCTTTAGATGATCTGCTTTCCGCCTGATATAAATGTCTCCTTCCCCGGTTTCACTGGCAATGGAAATTTCAAGCTCAGAATGTTGTTGTCTCTAGGTGTCATTAAATTTCATTGAATATATTCGGGTTTTTCAGAGGAAAACTACTAAGTCGACGTGATTCGTGTTACGATCTCTTCAGATACAATGAAAAAACATAAATGAAACCAGACTCAAATTATATCAAATGCATGGGAATTTAGAACGGATTTGGCAAGTCTTTGTTTGAAATGTTCAAAGAAATTCCTTTTTAAGTCTTGATGTGTTTAACATATTTTTATGTTTGTTTTTTTTTTTGTATGTGTGGTATGTGTGGTTTTTGGGGAATAAATCTGAAGTTTATAAAACAAATCGTAACTTTCATTAAACTGACCGTAGGTAAGATATTGGGACCTACGTGAAAACATATTCTCTTGCTTGCGTTTCGTAAAATTTGAAACATGGTTCACGACTGACTATTTTCTCTACATTGAAACGAGACGTGGTCGTCTAATAATTCCTATTATCCCATAGCGATTTGAGATAAATTCGATGTCTTCTCTATTTATTAATTTACAAGAGCATAACCATGGAAGATGGGTTTCATATTAAATGCAGAGGTTATTTAAATGCATACATACTTTTGTACAATTCCTTCCAATTACACGCCTTTCACTAACATTTTGTCTTCAGAAATCACAAAGATCTGGAAATATTTCTCCCACTCAAGGTCTTGGATCTTGCTTTCTACTTAATTTATTTAGTTTTTCAAGAGGTTTGACGAGCAATTTTGTATTTATGGTCATCTCTAGAAAGTCTTAGGGATTCAAGTGCTATGTTTTGGTTGTGTTTAGAGCAATTACAGACTACTGTTATTGGACGTCAGATCTACATCATGTTATATTTGTTCCAACCAAACAAAAATTCTTCGTGCAAAAGACCCAATGCGATAAGACTTTCCATTTAGAACGAGTAGCAATAACAAGATTTTCAAGATGATTTCCATGGTGATACTTGTTTATGTCAAATCGGCATTAGTTTCCTCCCAGACCAAGTGAACAATGGATCACGTGTTTTCGTGAATACCCCACGTTGATATGACTTTCCGTTGAAGAGGAATAGCAATAAACATATTTATAAGATGACCGTCATGGTGGCTATCTTGGATATTACATCGGCAGTTTTGATTTAGAACCAGTTTGATATCATGAGCGGAGGAGTATGACAAGCTGATCGCTGTTGCGGCCATACTTGATGGATTATCCGCACTACTGTTTATCTAGGGTCAATCATGCATGATAAAAAGTCTTCTGGTGAAAACTCTATATTGATTTTGCCATCTGATCAGGAAAGGTAGCAGTAACACATTTTCAAGATGGCCGCTGTCACGATCATGTTTGATGTCAGAGTGACACCATTTATCACTGTGTACCAGTTAGCCATTAAGAGCATTCTTCTGGTGAAAACCCTATATCGATATGTTTTACGTTCAGACGAAGTAGCAAAATCAAGGTTTTCAAGATATTTGTCATGGACGCCATATCGGTACACGCTTTTAGGACCAACAAGTTATAAAATGTCTGTTAGCGAAGACTCCACGCTGATATAGCCATTCATTCAATAGATGTAACGATCGCAAGATTTTAAAGTCGGCATCTTTTTCGTTTAGGACAACCTAGAACTTGGGGTGACCACATGTATAAAGTTTCAGGGCACGCCGCAAGCACTGATAGCAAACTTGTCCTAACTGACGACGGACATGACGAAGTTCCGTGAACATTTTGTCAATGGCATCCAGAAAATGTACAATATACATTATATCCCGGTAAAGTTATGCATAAAAGCACGAAGAAAGTATGTCAAAAACTTGGTGTAGCCCAATTATAGAAACAATTTAAACTGATAATAATAATAATAATAATAATAATAATAATAATAATAATGTGTGTGTGTGTGTATGTGTTCACAAAGCAATTGCTAACGGTGCAAATACAAAACAATTTCTCAACGTTTTGAGCTAAACAAGCTCTTTGCCAAGGGGAGAAACAAGTTACATCTACAAAACAGGCACTAAGGACATGACCCGAAAGAAGGCTTTCACTCCAACGTGCACGTTTGAATGACAGGGATATAACGTAAAAAAGTTTTAAAAATAGACGAAAGAAAAAATACAAAATTTGACCAACGGTTTAAAAACAATATCTATTTTATGCTGCTATCAGCCCAACAAAATTGTATTACAAAACTGAAAGAAGTCTTTACTCTGCCTATCATACAGAGAACCAAAATGGTTTAACCTAATTTCAGTCTGGGAACAAATGATGGACCCCGTGCGTGGCGGCAACTTAATGCTTTCTACAAAATTTGCAACGTAAATAACATCCCGGTAAAGTTATGCATAGAGTACTAAGGAAATATGTATAGCACTTGGACATCTTCGCTTACATGCATTAAAGTGATGTATTATGTACGTTTAGCCGCTTAACTTTCCTTGCTGATCTATTCCCCATCCACTATTCACCCACCGAAAACAGGGCGTAGAAAGAGTTTAATGGTTTACATTCGATGCTGGCATATTTTGCGTTCGGGTTAATTTCGAATTGTTTTGGTTTTATTGTTAACATGAGATATTATTATTTTAGTCATATTTACGGTGGCTTTGTGGACCTTTTTCATTATTTATTTTCGACTCATTTTCTTCGTCTTTCGATGTTTACGAGGTAACCATAACTCACGAAGTATACACAAAAGCTGGCTTAGTCATAGGTCTCTGTTTGCTTTTCACTTCAGTGTTAAAATGGTTTTAATTTACTACTTTTACTTATAATAGAAACCAGATTTCTCCATTGATTAAAGATAATAATTAAAATAGTTTTGATCATGATCTTTGTTTCTTGTTGTTCGGCTACATCTAATTTAAATAAGATCCCTTTGATAGATAATCTAAGGAATAATTGACTATATAAATCGATCCCATCCCGGTGTAAAAACGTTTTATATTTGCCGGAATTCAATATGTAAGGAATATATTGACTATATAAATCGATCCCATCCCGGTGTAAAAACGTTTTGTATTTGCCGGAATTCAATATGTAAGGAATATATTGACTATATAAATCGATCCCATCCCGGTGTAAAAACGTTTTATATTTGCCGGAATTCAATATGTAAGGAATATATTGATTATATAAATTGATCCCATCCCGGTGTAAAACGTTTTATATTTGCCGGAATTCAATATGTAAGGAATATATTGACTATATAAATCTATTCCTCCTAATATTTCATATTTACCCGAATATAATATAGGCGTTTCATATCTACCTGAATTCAATATGTAAGGATGGTATTGATTATAGAATTCGATCCCTCTCTGATGTTAAAGAAGATACCTTTGTTACCGGAATACAATAGATAAAACTGTATTGACTGTATAAATCGACCCGTCCATGACGTTTCATATTTACCTGAAATCAGCATGCCTGAATGTACTGCGTATATAAATCGTTCAGTCTGTGATATTAAGGCGTTTCATATTTACCGGAATTGAATAAGTAAGGAAGGTATTGACTACGTAGGTAGACCCCTCCTTGACGTTTCATATTTACCGGAATTCAGTATATAATGAATGTACTGACAATATAAATCATTCAGTCCCTGATATTGAAGACAGTTCATATTTGCAGTTTTACGTTTCGGCTCGTTTAAAGTAACATAAAGAAAAGAGTGACTACAACAAGCTTTGTAAGTTTTAACAAAAATAATTTATTTCCCTAGAAAACACGGTTAAAAGGTAAAAGTATGAAACAAGACTTACGATTTACGAAGAAGATCCAAAAATTTGTCCTAAAATTGTGAAAAACACATAAGTCCTGTGAATAAACAGTTCTAAATTGAAGTCTGAATCTCAATTCCGTTCCAAGATGGCGGATGATGATGTCAGACGAAGGTTTTACACAAGTGTCCAGAATTTTTACTGTGAATCACAATTTGTACTGTCCTGTTCCAATTTAGAATTAATTTCAGGAAATGTCTTTATCCAAAGCCAGTTGTGTAGTTCTCCAGGGATAATAATTACTATTTAAAAGGTAGACGAAGTACAGCTATCATCAATAACAAAATACATGTTGTTCTACAAACGTACGAACGAACAACTCTTTCCAGCACAAAAGAATACCTTCTTCTTAAGGTATGTAGAAACTATATAAGATGTTACAATGTGACTCTCTAAGATGTTAAAATATGACTCGAGACTAGTTCGCAGGTACCTGAGTATTTAAAGCAAACGGATACGTCATTTCATGTACACGCACGAAGAAATCATGGCGATTTCGAAATCTCGCCACTGCAGTATAGAATGTCAACAAGTATTATTGGAAATGACCGTGGTCACAACCAATCATTTACATAGCTATTTCCGACTGTTTACTTAATACGACAAAACAGTCTTGCAAAAATCGTGCTTACGCGAGTCACATTTACGTTCTAAATAAACACGATGTTTCTAACAAAATATCAGACCCTGCGAACATAATCATCATCATAATAATAATTATATTTAATGATATAAAAATGAAATAAAAATGAAATAGAAAGAATTAGAAAGAATTCAAATTTTAACACACATGTAATTTAACTACAGGGTGGTAACAGCAGGAACTCGATATGTAAGAATATTATTCTTGGTTTATATTTGTTTTTCTCATTTGCAAGAAACTTTGATCGTAATGCAACTAATCTTGACTTGTATGCGAACAGTGAGCTCAATTTGCAACTCTCATCAGAAGTCCGTTTTTGATATCCTTTGGAGATTATTAGATTATGTATCTTTAAAAGTCATGATGTGCTTTACATAACTTATAGCGTATCTTTGAAAGTCATGCTGTACTTTGCAGCTGACAGCGTATTTTTAAAAGTCATTGCAAAGAGGTATTAGTGTCAGACTGTCTCTGAATCATTAAAAGTATACATTATTTACGTTGAATCTTCGAAATCAGTACAGTGAAAAAGTCATGATTCATTTTACTTTGCTTCAGTTTCGTTGCGTATTAAGTCCATATAGTAGATGCAAATCTTTCTTTGTCATACAGTTAAGACAAATGGTTTTAATAAAACGATTCAAAGGCAAATGGTTATTAGTATAAAATATTGACACCAATATATTTCAAACTTTACGTAGTGTAGGAAAGTGCGCACTCACACGGACGTACATTTGAATAAAAACACAACAGGCGCAGAACCAGTAAAGACAGTTTTTACCATTTCCTTAGAATTATCATGGAATGAATGTAGAATATATAAGAAAAACAGAAATATTTGTAAAAGCTATCTGATTTGATAGTTATCGATGGGCCCTTCTCTCATTTCCGTCAATATTTACACAGATTACACAGAAATATTTGTAAAAGCTATCTGATTTGATAGTTATCGATGGGCCCTTCTCTCATTTCCGTCAATATTTACACAGATTACACAGAAATATTTGTAAAAGCTATCTGATTCGATAGTTATCGATGGGCCCTTCTCTCATTTCCGTCAATATTTACACAGATTACACAGAAATATTTGTAAAAGCTATCTGATTTGATAGTTATCGATGGGCCCTTCTCTCATTTCCGTCAATATTTACACAGATTACACAGAAATATTTGTAAAAGCTATCTGATTTGATAGTTATCGATGGGCTCTTCTCTCATTTCCGTCAATATTTACACAGATTACACAGAAATATTTGTAAAAGCTATCTGATTTGATAGTTATCGATGGGCCCTTCTCTCATTTCCGTCAATATTTACACAGATTACACAGTTGAAAATTTTGTTGAAAGATTATACATGTACACTATAATACAGCAATTACACTTTACATGCAAATAAAAACGTGTTTTCCCGACTGCCAGATGTTTAATACGAACAAGGCAATTATCAACACAACATGTTTTTTTTTTTTCTACCTAAAATATTCTGTCACGTGCTTGTTGGTAGTCTTGCCAATTGTTTCTGCGAGATGCATGTATCATTTTCTACAATATCTTCGATGATACCATATTTTCTTTCCAATTATGTCATGACAAAAATTAATAATCAATTCAAACATAAGCATGATCCCAAATTTCCCTGCAATCTCATGTGCCTAATATTTTAATGCGTTTATTTGCACTGAGAGATTATTCTCAGAAGCTTTATCATTCACACTTCATTACTGTAAAATTTAATTTAGTGGAATGGATCCTTTGAGTACGGCTGATTTTTTGAAACCCTAAAGATACAAGTGATACCTACACACTGTGTTCAATAGACGCATCGGTTCGGCCAATATATATTTAATTTCTCCTGTGTGTTCATGTTGGCAGTAGTCCGCATGGTTTACAACTATCTTAATATTTACAAACGCGCCAGATCCATTACATCATTTTACATGATTGTTTTACGTAATTTCTAAAAGTGCATTGTTTCTTCTACTGCCTTCTGTAATATTGACGTCATTGTATCTCAGTAAAGGCTAATGTATCCTCGTGGTTTGCCTGAGATCTTTTGATTATTTTCCAGCAATTATTTACTATTCTATTTCCAAATCAGCGGAAATTCAGTCATTCATAATGTTAGCAATTGTTTACCTTCAAATGCGGACTGTCGTTTCAATGTAGCGAAGAAACGATAAATAAAGCTCATTATTAGTATAATGCATAGTTCAAATTGTAATCTTGGCTAAGTAAGACTACAGACTAAGTAATAATCAATCTTAATGTGATTGAACATTTGAACAGTAAAAAGCAAATATTGCAAATAGAAAAGAAGACCTCAAACTACATGAATTTTTATTTGGTTTCATTATCAATACAGATAGCAGGTTCTTGAGTTATGTTTGGTTTTAAGGAATTTATCGATAATCAGGAAGTAATTATGACGCCGCATATCCACCGGAATACTGTTCAAGACTATAGCTTTCAGGATCTAGTCCTAGGCATCAAAGTTAAATTTAGGCCAGCTTTTATAACATTTATGTATGTATGTGTAATCATGAAGTTGGACAGTATATTCATCTTGACGGGTACAGTTCACCAAGAACAAAATTAGGCAACAGTTAAATATTTTCCAAGCTACTATGCTTACTTAATGTGTTTACATTTAGCAGAGCTTCTTGACACTAATATATGTACAGTCATGAGACTTGACGTGTGTATTTATGTCGGCGGGCACTTTTCACAACAAGCAAAAGCAGGTCCCAGTAACATAATTTTTAAGCTCTTGAGTAAATAATTAGTAAACAATTGCTGGCAAATAATCAAACGATCTCAGGCAAACCGCGAGGATGCATTAGCCTTTGCTGACATAAAGTGAAGTCAATATTACAGAAGGCGGTAGAAGAAACAATGCACTTCTTGTGCCTGTCCACTCTTTTTTGTGAAACATTCCATGGCAGAGTAAAATTCTTGTTTCAATGGGTCTATTTAAAAAAGAAAAGAAAAGAAAAGAAAACGTTTATTCAACTGAATATTGCTTTGATAGGACAATAAATCTGGCGAAGTAAGTTCTACTAATTTTTATTCAATCAAGATATGTTCATGGGCTGCAATTAGGTAAAATAAGATAATTATGCAAGCGACAGATTAAAAACGCGTCAGCTACTTAGCTGTTATTAAAACACACTGTAATCTCTTAGAAAATCATTTACATTTTGCCTTAATTTCCCCGTTGACCCGTTGCGCATTTTTAATTCCTCAACAGAACATAAAGTGTATATTGATTTGAACTACATGCGTTTTTCTTATATTTTTAATAATGTCAGGCGTGATTCGAATGATTCCGGAAGGGCCACTTTCGCTAAATATTCTGTTCATTTTATTCACTTGTTATTTTAGAAAATAAGACATGACCTACACAAAACGTTTTATTGATTGTGATATAGCAGAAAGTGAACGCATTCTAATTAATAATGAAGAAAAGAAGACGGAAATGTATTAATAAATGTGTCGATATCTGACAATGGTCACGATTTGATATTTCTCAAAAAGCTACCACTGCCATGACAATAACAACATTTTATGTAAATATAAGTAATCGTCGTTAAAAAATTTTATCATCACGATATTACATTGGCTCGTGGATTATCACAGAAAAACCAAAGCCGTTTCAAAATAACAAATAAAATCGGAGTTTTCATTCACAAAGTTAACATGGAAATAAACTGATACGAAAGTAGAGGTTCCTGTTTTGTCTACATACAGGGTTATATATTTAAAAACAGTCATTTGAATCTGGAAATCCACATCAGCCTCAAATAATATCAATATTTAGTAAATTTCTCATTCCAACAAAATAGATGTGGTTCTTTATTTTCAAACCACAATTACCTACTGTTCGTCCGTATCACGATATAAATGCGGGAACAAATTTTTGGTGTAATGTAGTGATCTATGTTATGTTATTACTAATAACTTTTTGCTATAATTTGGCAGTTTCATTCTTTTCTTTCACAATTCAGTATATTGACACTTAAATTCATGCAGTTACTGGGACTTAATTGAAATAATTGTTTACCGTATGTTCAGATGCTTAGACTGATCCCTGTCCGCTTTAACATATTTTCAATAAATGCTTGGTTTTTGCGGTAGGTGTTGTATTTCATACATTTATTGATTCACTCCTTTGTAAAATAATGGATGCCAATGTATACTATACCGCTACAGATACCTCTGAATGAAACTAGATCTCGTAGATATTTAGTTAATTGGGTCAAGCCAAACAGCATGGCGCCATCATGACGATAGCTTGCATCAAAACTCGTTCGCTTTGTTCATAAAGAATAGATCCCTGTCGAGACATGTAGTTGTGTATTGTAATTTTACTGTTTTTCTTTAGCTCAGAACGTTTCGTTATTCTGCCTTTTTTCGTCTCGGTGCCAGTATAGAAATATATTTGTTCTTCGCGTATCACTCAGCATATGTGTGTGCAGAAAAACAAAACATGAGAAATCGAAGTTTAAAAACATGTATATGCTTGTGTTTGCTGATGCGTACATAAATACTCATAAAACATGCAAATATGTAAGTATATGATTTCTAGGCAGTTTATCGGATCAGGCATACATGTGTCTACACATAGGATTTTTTGGCATGTTAACACAATAATTATCATGCATATCTATCTATCTATCTATATATATAAGGTACGTTGAAAAAAGTATCTGCCATTCATATCTGTACTTGTAGAATTTAAAGGCACTTTAACATAATAAGTATCAAAAGACATATATGTACCTATAGGATTTCTTGGCACGTTGTTATAATAAGTATCAGACATAAATATAGATTCACTAAAATTACAAAATTTCTGAGCAATTTCCAAAAACCTTACATTGGACAGAGTCAGACTCAGCTACTAGGTGGATGATTTGTTTCATCGAGGTAATTCATCAAATCATATAAAATTTTAGTGTTTTCATCAATAAATCGCCCTTTCATAGCATCTTTCTGGGCATCACTTATAATAGAGGGATGTACCTTCTTTAGCGTCTTTGCTATTGAGGCTGGTGCTATCTTGTAGTCCACATTTAGTAATGAAATAGGCCTCCAATTGTTTTTGTTTTTTATAAATTTTCTATCGTTATTTTCGTTTGGAATTCATGTGATAATTTCCTGAGACTGAAGATCAGATAAGCTTTTCTTTCATATCCAAAATCTAGAGATCTATGTACAAATCCCCCAATACCTTTCCAAGACAACTTGTAAACAAAAACCATCAGAACCGGGACTGGTTTCATGTGTCATGTCTTCCTAATGTTAATCACATTCAGGAAAGTTCAGCAACGTTTACATGCGTTTATTTTTTCATTATTTGTGATTTCTTATCACGCATGAGAAAAAATTTTGTTTACTTCATGAAGTTCTTCATAAAATTATTTTTGTTGATTCAGTATTTCAGTATTTTGTTTTGATAGCCTTTTTCCATCACCAAACATTATTTCCGTTAATTGTTTGTTACTGTAATTCCTCTTTTCCGGGCTATTTTAATTATTTTCACCGAATTCATTCCATCTTGCATTTGATCTTAACATGGCTCTTTCTATAAATTTTCCTTATTTCTTCTAGTTTGATTTTTTTCTATCGATTATATCTGTTATCTTTGTATCATTTCTTTGATCAAGTAATTTGGGTAAGCTAGAAATATCAGCTTCAGTTCTTTGAGCAAGTTTTATTTTTCTTATTTGCATTTGCCCCTATCAATGTTCAATTGTTTCAGCTCTAATTATCTTTCTAAATCATTCAAAATAGTCTTGATCATTACCTATTAGCTTATCTTGTAATGAATCCTTTTATCACCTTCAAGATATTACTTTTCAACTGTACTTAAAATAACGTCTTAACTGATTAAGCGTACTCCTTTTGCCTGAACATTTTTCCATCGAATTTCCAATAATCAGGACCTATTGATAGTGCAGACGTGTAGATAAAGTTAAGGTATTAGCAGCTGGTCTGTTTTTGTACCCTGGAATAATAGCTGAATCTTTGCAGTATTAAAACATGTCCTCTGAGATAAGGAAATGGTCTAATGTACTTTGCTCCTTTTGAATTGGGCTGTCTCCAAGTAAATAATCTAACATCTGTATTTACTACTCTCCATGGATCTAGCAAATCGAGTTCATTCTTGATATCCTAGACTGCTATTCGGGCCATGAGATTATGGATAATATTATGTGTATCAAGATTCTTGTCCTCAACAGCATTCCATTTTCATCGTAAATGATAATAGATGAATTATCAGAAACAATATCAGATTCTTAAAAAGGTCAAGGGTCATCATCATGACCATATAGAGTTACTAAAACTATTATCTTTCCATCAATCAATATTGTTACGACCCTGTAGTCAAAATACATATTGTTAAAATTTAAATTCTTCTAATTCTTTGTTTCATTTTTATTTGATTTTTATACCACTAAATGTTATTATTATTATGGTGATGATTATTTTAGCAAGGTCTAATAGTTTGTTAGAAACATCATATTTATTTAAAACGTAAATGTGACTCGTGTAAGCACGATTTTTGTATGACGGGTTTTGCGTAGCAAGTAAACATTCAGCAGTAGGTATGTAAATGATTGGCTAATGCTTGTTCAGGTTTTCGTAATGTCCAGATGGATTACGAAATCACACATGTCCTTCGTGCATGTGTACATGTAATGACGCATTAGCTTGGTTTAAATGCTCAGTTACCTGTAAGAAATATTTAGTCGTAGTCAGAGTCGTAGTTGTAGTCAGTCATAGATGAGAGTCACATCATAACATCTTGTAGAGTTTCTAATACCTTAAGGAAAAGGTATTCCTGTGCGGGAAAGAGGTGTTCGTTCGTACGTATGTAAATCAACATGTGTATTGTTAGTGGTGGTAGCTGTACTTGATCTACTTTCTAAATAATTATTTTCCCTGGAGAACAACACTACTGGCTTTGGACAAAGACGTTTGATGAAATTACTTCTAAGTCGGAACAGAACAATACAAATTGTGCTTTACAGTGAAAATTCTGGACATTTTGTGTTAGCCTTCGTCTGACGTCATCATCCGCCATCTTGGAACGGAACTGAGATTCAGACTGTATCAATTTAGAACTGTTTATTCACAGGACTTATGTTTTCACAATTTAGAACATATTTTTGGATCTTCTTCGTAAATCGTAAGTCTTGTTTCATCTATTTACCTTTTCACCGTGTTTTCTAGGGAAATAAATTATTTTTGTTAAAATTTACAAAGCTTGTTGTCTTCACTCTTTCTTTGTGTTATTTTGAACGAGCCGATACGTAACAATCTCTTATTATCATTATGTAATATATCAATGGTCATCATCATGTCTTATTCTCGGGATAAAAAAAAAGATCAAAATTATTTACAAAAATAATGGTGACACCAGCACTATTAATAGATTTATGTCTAAAAACATTCCGAAAAACCTAACAATATTTTTCAATCCCCGCAGTACCACGTGTTTGTTTTGTGTAAACATATAATGATGGAAGGAAAGTTAGGTTACGTTCATAAGAAGTCCACAAAAGTTGGTATCCTCCACTAAACGGATACGAGTAGCGTGCAGAATTTAATTGGCATTATGAATGCGATGTCATAGATAGAAATGTATGTAAACAGTTTTAGATTTCGAAACTAAGAACACGACTTTTCTGATCATGTGTGAATTCTGTTAAAAATATCTGTACTTTACGTTCAATCTATAGCACACACACAAATTAGTTGACATACTGTGAGCAGTCAGCTTCAGAGAGACGTCATTTCAAACTATTCTTAACTTTAATTGTAACATAGCTGTCTCACAATATGCTACTCTGAGGTGCATCCATATCCGTGTGAAAGTCGGAATAGGTGGTACTATCTTAACTGTAAACTGTCAAATAGCTTTCTTCAAGTAAAAAAGATTACTATACATTTATTTGTTAGAAGCTTCTCTAATAAAATGTTTTAGACTAAATAACCATCAACACCCACATTGGAAAGACTGGTAGTTACTAGTCTAAATCAATACACCAAAGCAGTCTGTCATTTATCATCCCTTCCGTGGTATTGCAAATACAGATTGATTAAGATATGGACGATATTTTGGAGGCTTTATACGGTCTAATCTAGGTTATCTCCTTCTAGGTTATCTCCTTCTAGGTTATCTCCTTCTAGGTTATCTCCTTCTACAGAATTGTCATGGTCTCAATAAATCGTGTTTTGCAATTCTCTGAGAATGAAAGGGTGTTGTACCGTTCAACGTTTGCAGGCTCATATTTAAAGAAACAGTCTCTTTCAAAGCTTTGACACAATGGAAGGTTGTATTTTTTGAGAATATTGGCAATTTCTTTTCTTATTCTTTCTCCAGGTTTTTGCTTGTTACCAAAACTCACATTTTTACGTTAGTGTGTCATACAGCTGTTGTATTTTTCCAGTAAGTTTCCGAACCGTTTTTCGATACTGATTTGACAGATGAGTGAGAGGTTACCCTAGAGTCCTAGGATCTCATGTGTCACCTTATGTATTGTCTAATAGAATAAGGATCTTTCAGTTCAATATACAGAACATTTATTCCTATTTTCAGCTCTTGGAATGTCACTTAAATTTGTACGGACCATTTTTCTATTACATGATGGCGTCTATGCAAGTATTAATTTAGTTCGTTGACACCCCTAGAATTTGCCCTTGAATATACTAGTAAATATGAGTATCGAATCAGCTAAGATTAATCAGATTTACTTTTACTGACGGGCTGAAACAATTCCCAATTTGCTCTTATTCAGTTTATGTCGGTGGTCTAGCTCGTAAGGTCACGGAGTATTGCTTTTAAGTATACCGGAAAGTGGTCACTACTATACAGGCCTTTCATTATCAGAACTGGCTCATGTCCAGAGTGTTATCCTACTGCCTTTTGCTATGGTCCTAAACGTAAAGAGATGTTCCTGTGACAAGAAAAAAGATATATATATATATATATATATATATATATATATATATATATATATATATATATATGTATGTATGTATGTATGTATGTATGTATGTATGTGTACACACACACACACACATGAAACAAAGGGAATAAAACTAAGTACCTGGAGTAATTTATGGATATGCTTGCAGGCATTGAAGACACTTGGATTTGTCCTTCTATAACGGGCTTGCTTGTGCTACAGTTCATTTTGCGATACGATTAGATTTACTTGCTTACCGTACAAACTCAGACTTAGTGTATTAAACTGTAACTACATCAATCTAGAGATTCGGATTAAATGTGTGCTATGAATAATGAGCCAAGTAGGTCTCAAAGTTTTAAAGGTGGGGTCCATCAGCTTCTTTTGTACACTAGAAGAAAAATAGACACTTAACACGTGTACTTGCGAATGACGGGTACTGAGACCTATCATAAAGACAGACACCTACAAAGTATTCCTGCGATTAACGAGTACTCAGACCCGTCATAAATAAAGACACCTATAAGGTGTTCCTGCGACTGACGAATACTGAGACGTATCATACAAATAGACACCTAAAAGGTATTCCTGCGACTGACGAATACTGAGACGTATCATACAAATAGACACCTAAAAGGTATTCCTGCGATTGACGAGTACTGAGACCTATCATAAAGATAGAAATCTACAAAGTATGCCTGCGACTGAATGTCCTACGAAATGTGATTAAGACTATATACAGTCTAAATTATAAAATCCTTATAGTGTTTGGAATTGTCCCGTATTGCCATTCGTATAAATATTGAGAGATGGTACGTAATGTGCCAGAAACCAGACGAGAAACGATCGAAATGTTTGGGTTATAATTGCATTAATTATAAAACTCAGACTTTATATATGTTCTGTAATGACGTATAATTTATCTAGTGATTAATAATATGCAATGTGTGTTGCTACAATTAAATGAAACATTGTTAAGACATACATACATACATACATACATACATACATACAAGGTATGTACTTTTGTATGTATGCATTGCAGCTACTTTGAATTAGTACTGACAAACAACGCTGCAGAAGTGACTTTTATTCTTCTTTAAAATCGGTTCTTGGCAAAAGTTAGCTAACTCATGTATGTTCTGGAGTACTGCCAGGAACGTGCTCATATTTATTCTGAGTCTCTCGAGTCTGAGCTTCGGATCATTTTTAATCCAATTTAACTTATCATCAGATTTCAGAGGCAATCCGAATGAATTAGAACTCATCCTTGGATCAAGACAATCTAATTTGGAAAAATCGATCATCTTTGTGTCGCTTATTGTAGAAATCAATGGGCATAATTGTTAGTGTTAAAATATCTTGCAACATTGCTGCATCAGCTAAGAACAGAAGGTCCAATACTGCTTGTGTATTCCAGCAGAAACCAGCAGTTCCAGCCATTTCACATTAGGAGAAACGTATTAAAAAGGATTCTACGTCAAACACAATTTTCTTCTCCATGTTAGTGTATTTTCTTCTTTTTAGTGTTATTGTTCCCAGTTAATATGCCATCATTTTGAAACGAAGTGGAGAACTCATTTTCACAAAATGCTTAAAGATTATGTTGGTGATAATTAATTTGATCTGACAAAAGGTTAACAGTTTTGATTTTCGTACCTTCTTCTGCCTTTAAAAGGAAAATGTGATTTGGATAAATTTAGAAACGAGCATGATCAAGATTTACAGAAAACTTGAGACATAGGTATGTCGCGTTCACTGACAGTGACGGTTATGAATGTATGAGGACGTGTTGCACATACAAACTTAATATTGTAGAGTGTTTGCTCTTTGATTGAGACTGGGAATCATACTGTACAATCTCATACTGAGTATAGTCTGTAAATAGGAGATGTATCCCAGCAAAAAGTCCAAGAATGAGTTTAAGTATCCCAGTATGCAGTCCCATACTGTGTATGATCTATCAGTAATCGATGAGTAACAGGATACAGTCCCATATAGTCTATTAATAGGCGATGTATAATACATGCAGTATCGTAATGAGTACATCCAATTAATATGCAGTATGTACAGCAGTATAAAGCATCAGACTAAATATAGTCTATCAATATGGAAAGCATAACAGTATAAAATTGTCTATTAATAGGCGATGTATAATATATGCAGTCTCGTACTAAGTACAGCCAATTAATATGCAACATGTACAGCAGAACACAGAATCAGACTAAATATAGTGTATCAATATGCGATGCATAACAGTATACAGTCTCATATAGTCTATTAATAGGTGATGTATAACAGTATACAGTCTCGTATAGTCTATTAATAGGCGATGTATAACAGTATACAGTCTCGTATAGTCTATTAATAGGCGATGTATAACAGTATACAGTCTCATACTGAGTAGAGCCTCTTAATATACAATATGTACAGCAGTATACAGCCATCAGACTAAGTATTGTGTGTTAATAGGTGATGTATAACATTATTCAGTCTCAGTCTGAGTATAGTCTATCAGCAGGCGATGTATGACAGTATATAGTCTTGTACAGAGTAGAGTATATTAATATGCGATGTATATAGCATTATACAGCCTCAGAATTAACATAGTCTATCATTATATTATAACAGCAAACAGTATCATACTGAGCACGGTCTATGAATAGGTGATGTATAACGGAATACAGTCTCGTATAATCTAACAACAGGTGATGTATAACGGTATAAGTCTCTGTTGCGACGCTAAGTTCTTAACCTAAGTAAAAGGAAAGAGCAAAAACCAAAAAGATTTTTTAAAATTCGAGAAATAATTTCTTTCGCAAGAACAAAAAGTGAAGACTTAAAGAGAACTTACAGTATTGTGAATTAAATCCCAAATAGTTGTAACAGTTATATCACAAGTCCAAAAGTATTGAGTATTCCGAATGAGTTCCAGTGGTGCACCAAATTAATTCCAATCTTGAAAGTGCTAATGTACTATTAGCCAGGAACAGTATTGGTGTTCCTAAAAATAATATCACAATTATATAATCCAAAATGTTTCTAAATAAATTCACAATATACCCGAAACAGTGATTTAGTTGGAAAGCTTTAATATGCACTTTGTAATTCCAGCAAATAATTTATATAAGTGAACCTTCTCAAATTAAAACTGAACGCAAGTGAAAGACCGATTCCACTTTTTATGTTAAGATAGGAATAAAGAATTTCAGCTTACTTCTCCCTTATATTAAAACCTAATACACAATTAGAGGACAAGGATGAGGGTTATCATAACGGAATGTGCCTTCAAACAGTAACAAAATTTGTTCTAGAAAATTCTAAGGACACAATCAAGGTTGTATCTAGAACTCATGTGTACGTACAAGTGATAATTAGTTTAATATATAATCTACAAAATCATACACAAATAATAGCTATATAATAAAAACGCCATTAGTCTGGTAGGCCCAAACTGCTACTTTCAAGCCTGGACAAAGATCAATCCCACAATACAAATTAAATATACATAAAATATAATGGTCGACAAATGCCAACACACCAGTGCCGGATTAAACCCTGTGGAGGCCCCTAGGCAGTCGACATTTCGGGGCCCCCCTCGCAAATTATCTCTTAATACGTCAAGATCAAATCAATTCAATATTATTTTGATCCGTTCTCGCAGGACCCCCTAAAAGGCGTGGGGCCCATAGGCCGGTACCTACTCTGCCTATTTGATAATCCGGCACTGAAACACACAATACAAATTAAATATACAAACGGTATTATATTGCGTATAGTCATCAGTATGGCGATGTATAACAGTATACAGTCTCTTACTGAGCCTAGACTATTAATAGGTGATGTATAATAGTATACAGTCTCATACAGAGCGTAGACTATTTATATGTGATGTATAACAGCATACAGTCTCGTACTGAGTGTAGGCTATTAATAGGTGATGTATAACAGTATACATAGTCATAATAGGCGATGTATAGCATTAGTATAACATTATCTAGTAGATTTCAGCACATCCCAACAAGAATTCTCCATTCCAAATAAAACTGCATGTTTGTTCTGTAAAGGTAATTTATTTACTAATATGAATTCTTATTCTTATGTTTAGACTGAGAAGAATATTCAAGTAAACTTTTGTTTCATCTGCAGCACTTAAGAAACATATTAAGATATCTGTAGTGTACGTTAATATCATTATATGTGATATCAGCTGATATCATTACATGTGATATCAGTTGATATCATTACATGTGATGTTTCATGTAAAACTAAGTAAACTTTGCATCAGAAAAATACTACCAATTAGTCAAGATAAGCCAAGTTATGTAATTAAAGATTATGTCTGTTTCAATTTTAGATTGAAGAACACTGATCGAATAGCATATGAAGGCTTGCATTCAAGCAAAGTAGAATTTGGACTCGTAGTTGGCATTAAAAACGAGACAGTACATTACATGGTGACACATTTGCAATAATTCAATCTTTATGGTCATTTTCCCTCTCTTGGCAATAGAAGGCTATTTTGTAAGCATAAGTTAATTGATGGTTGCATTAAATTAATAATCCGCCCGTCCCCTCCCAGCCACAACCCCTGTAAAGGTGTTGAAAAAATTGTCCCTAAGGACTTTATTTTTCTCATTTTCCTTAAAGAAATTAAAGGTGAACGAATATGTAGGGAATGTTATCCATTTCACGGGTACAATGTGATATATTCCAAAGATTATATAGTTATATGTCACTCCTTAGTTAGGTCTTTTCAAAATTTCAATACCAGTTTCCAAATGTTCGTTTTATCGTTGCAGTCATGAACTATAACTGAGATGTTCTTAGTATTTTGATAATTTATGCTACATATGCACTCGTCAAAAGGCAATATTTAAGACTCAGTATTGATGTACCAGAACAATAGTGTCTAGATAATGGGTGTTACGATAGGCTCATTATCACCGTCTGACATCATATTTTCTTGGATATGTTCCCCATCGTTTGCGTTCCAGACTGAAGTTGCATTACTTAAGTACCATGATCTGCACGCACTTTTGAACTTACATACTTGGATAATGTAATTCATAAATTCTTCTCTCCATTCATAATTTTAAAAAAATTATAATTTAAGTATGTTAATAAATACAATGGGTTATTTTACAATAATCATGTAAAGAGAAAGATTGAATAAGTGCAACCAAATATATATAATCCATATAAAATATATCATTTCATGCTACGTATTTTATCTCTTAGTACAAATATTTGACGCGTATTCTCATACTGAGACAAGAAATACAAATGTATCCTAATTGATCTGAAAATCAGGCTTCTTCCTTTTTAATTAATGATGTTATTCGTCCATGAGTCAAACAGTTAATTACAAGGCATAACATATGATATATCGTTTGTTTTTTTTTTTCACCAATAATTGCTAAGAATCCCTTCCCAGTTAATTCAGCATAACACGTTAATGTTGTGTTGGAGGAAAAGCACTACAGTGTGACCCCACGAAATTTCATCCAGACGAATCTTGTTCTCCTAAGCAATGAAATTTTATCAGCTTCACACCTTTCATCTCTCTCTCACTCACACGTACATAAACACCCACACATAGCAGAATAATACATAAACCAAATGATATCTGTTATGGAAAGCAGTTGGCAACGGTCATTTCAAATGTAACACAGGTAGTGCTAATAATGTATATTTTCTTTGACAGTAAAAAAAATGGAATGTCCTAATTAAATATTATTGAAGATCATCTTTGATTTCATTATTTACCAGCTCACTAAAGACTGGTGATATATAAAGTTATTAATACAATAATTCTTTAATATCGATTATTGGATACTTTAGAATGACTGTCTGAGAGAATTTATGTAGAAATCATTATAGCGTATTTTGTCGACATTCTAATTTACTTTCAATAAAGTTGAATTATACCTTAATATGCATGGATTTTTTGCTAAAGGACGATTGGAAAACATATGGAATAATTAGGTACATATGATTCACTTCTCCACCAAATGGCGCATAGACTCACATACCTGAAGAACAAAGTTTTGATTGCAAAACACTTGTGATTATTTTTGTTTCTATAATAACAAAATAACAATCATATCGATGATAAATTGAATTTTGCCTTTGCACAGTTCGTGATGTGTAAAGAAAAAACAAAAGTAAATTGAAAGCAAACGTTCTAGAAAACAATTAACAGTGAAAACACCATGCTTTCTTTTAATGAATAAAATCAGAACATTTTAATATTTTAATTCGCGTTTAAATGTTTTTGGTATAAACGAAGAATCTTGTATTGGTTTCTAAACAACTCTGTTTATCAATACATATTTGCTTTCTCTTTTCAGATTATTATGTGAAGTTCAAATAAATCCACCCCCGCCAAGTGTTGAAAAGTGATCTGCGAAATTCTATAAAAAGATTCATATCAGTTTGAGTGATTTTCTACCTATTAGCTCTATTGAATATTCTAATCTGACGGTATATATCAATGCTTTGCATGGGACGTAACAACTGAATAGAAATGCAATTTGATCAAACAATGAAATTAAATTTTAAACCCATAAGTAAGAATAAAAGAAGATAAATGGCTGATGATTCATTCCCTTCATGATGAAGATACAGAGATAAGTGTGCTGCCCAGTTTTCTAGTCTATGATAGACTTTAATAATATGATATTCAAGCCCTACTGATTGCATCGAAATCAATCATCGGACATGGATGCAGTAGGTAAAATGAGGGAGGATGAAGTAGAAGACTCGTTGACGGTGGTAGAATTCTTTCACAAAACAATGCACGACAACCAGCAAGTCATGTTCAGCCTCAAAATAGGCATTATTACCGTCATTGGAATGATTATTATCGTCGCTTGTACGATGTACATAATTCTGCAGTGCCGAAAAATGCCGAGATCGCCTATCAACGTCGTTAAATGCCGAAAGAATTCTGGTGACCGAAAATGTCTGTTGCTGAAAAAGGAATCTGGAGAAAATTTCTTGACTAAGGAATCAAGAATCTCTCTTGGTATTAAGTGTAGCAAGGAGATCTACGTTTGAACTTACCAAATGGTCTTTTTAAGATGCTTCTTTCTTTTTATTCTAATTTAGTTACTGGCAACACTCTCCTCGATTGATGCACTATCTTTGCTACTCAATACTTTCACTTCCTTACTATATCGCATTTTCATTAAACATTCCTCATTTTGTCTTGAATTCCCATTTTAAAAATAATTTAGCTGTCGACTGTAAATAAGCTATCAATTAACTGTAAATAAGCCACCAATTAACTGTAAGTAAGCTATCAATTTACTGAGGCGCACTGTGAAACGCGAGGACTATAGAAGATTACCCATCCTCCTGCCTTTGAAGTTATTAAAATGATTAGCTTACTTCATGACTGACCAAAACCTTTCGGTTCATAAAAAATTAAGCCCCACCCTATCCCCACAGAAAAATAAGACTGTCATTTCTCTTTAGAATTAAATTGAAAAAGAGTGAGATGCATTTGAATATTTAATTATTACAACAAATGTATTACATATGTTACTTTGAAGTGACAATTACAAATTCTCTGAGGTTTAGTTTCAACGGGAAATTTAGTGGCTACTGTGGGTATCGACGTTGTCTGCTACAACTGCTTTGAGGCGATGCGGATACTGACATTACAGTAAACTGTCATTAGAGAGTTTCTGATTTGTGAGCATTGAATAAAGATGACAGAATTATACTCTCACCAGAATGAGCCGATCTTGGAGCGTACAACAGAATATAAAAGAACATATAAAAGTAATTGTTCAGAATGAATCTTAGTCTCAATATATAGCGATTGCACCTTTCGTACAGCTACAGAATGCAATGAATAATCTCTATGCAATACAACACAAGACTGTACTCTAACAAAATTTTATAAATGAGGCAAAAATCCTCAGCATCAAATGTGTTTGATGAAATAACTAAAAAACCAACGAAACTCACTGCCTCTAACTGCCTCCAATAATCTCAGTATAAACACAGATGATCTCTCAAAACTGTTCGTTTGCAAATATACCTTGGAGAAAAGTGTGTCTTCTTTTGTTGACTGTTTATCAAATTTTAGAAGCTAAATGTTGTATTTGTGATTATATTAAATATATCAACCATGCTAATCACACTTTTATGAGCCTTGAATAGAAACATAATACTTGACCAAATAATTGCGATAAACGACTGTCTTTTCATAATTTTTCTGTGTGAGATAAAAATAATGAGATAACCAAGGGTAGAGTTTCTATAAATTCAACGTCCATCACCTGAATCATGGAAGAAAACTGCAAAATGATTAAATAACAGTTTAAGACAAAATTTAGTATTGGTGTCAATAGCGAAAGCGATAGGAATGTCAGTCATAAACAAGTATAGATTTTTAAATTGCTTTCGTTATGGTTCATTTAATATTAGCACATTGGTTTTCGGTAGATCAAATATTCTATTCATAGTTTTGGAATTGATATTTACTTGATCATGCTTAGTATATTGATCAATAATATATGTGTAACCAGGAAATAAAGATATAGTACTATTTAACGGCTCAGTGACAACGACATAGTATATACCTGTATGATGCTCTATGGAAATAATATCGTGTATTACCTGTATTATGATCTACTGGAAACAACATCGTGTATTACCTGTATGACGCTCTATGGAAACAACATCGTGTATTACCTGCATGATGCTCTATGTCAACAACATTGTGTATTACCTGTATGATGTTCTATGGAAGCAACATTGTATATACTTGTATGAAGCTCAATGAAAACAACATCGTATATTACCTGTATGAAGCTCAATGGAAGCAACATCGTATATACCTGTATGTAGATCTATGGATACAATATCGCGTATTACCTGTATGAAGCTCTGTGGAGACAACATTGTGTATTACTTGTATGAAGCTCGATGAAAACAACATCATATATACCTGTATGAAGCTCTATAGAAACAACATCGTCTATTACCTGTATGAAGCTCTATAGAAACAACATCGTGTATTACATGTATGTTTATTACCTGTATGAAGCTCTATAGAAACAACATCGTGTATTACCTGTATGTTTATTACCTGTATGAAGCTCTATAGAAACAACATCGTGTATTACCTGTATGGAGCTCAATGAAAGCAACATTGTATATACCTGTATGTAGCACATGCAAACTTTTTTCGTTTTAACTGCACAAACACAATTCACTTTTTCCATGAAAAGGGAAAGTAAAGTTTCTTGGAGCGATGAATTTATATTGAATTACTAGATAGGTTCGGTTCATTGTTGTATCAATTTTATTAGCCCCTTTATTTTGTAGTCAACCTTTACATTTCTTTTCACGCTAGTCATATCAGGGAAAAATATAAAATTTAATCACAAACGGTATTAAGTATATAACATGTTATATTCATATTTACGGAAAATCAGATAATTTTTTCTGTCGGTTTCAAAAGCACATTAACATATTAAGGGCTATATCATGCCAAGCGAATGGGAACTAAATGCCTTTCCCATGGAAACACAGTGGCAGCCGATCCTGGCTGGCCCTGGAGGGTACCGTAGCCGCGACCATTTGATTACGAGGGCGGGTGCTCTGTGCCTCCCTAAGAAAAATGTAAACATAAAAGACATGAGAGTTTGTTACAACCCAATCCGTTTCTTTTTCATTGTCAAAATATGCAAACTTAAAAAAATATGTTAACATAGAAGACCAAAAATATTAAATAATCTTTTATTGCCTTAATGCAAATACAGCACGCGCAACAGCATTATTAATAATCCACTTTTGTTTATAATCCTGGAGTCAAATAATTTACAATTTCGTCACAATGTTAAAGAAACATTTGTCTATTGAAAACCAAATATCTCTTCTCTTATTTATGACCAATAAGAACTAAAAATCTATACATGAATACCTGCTGCATGTGTTGATATTCATACAAGTTCACAAAGAAAAACAGCTCCACAATTTGCTCTAAGCCACCACCACCTTCATTAGGCTTGGAAAATGTTTATTCAGTGGCACAAATGTACGATGTTGCATAGATTTATTGTTTTAAACACAAATGAGCTAATTTCTGAATTTGAACTAAATATCGAAGCAATATCGTATGAATTACCCAAAAAGGTTAATATACATTCTTTCCATTTTAGTCGATTTGGTTGAACCTTTTCTGTTAATGCTCCCATTTGTTCTAACAGAATGATGTAATACATGTACTGTTCAGATACACGTACCAGGCAACAGTTCGTGAAACTACTGTTAGTCACTGGTAAAGCTGCTTGGTCACATTCGCCAGACAACAACTGGTGACTTTGCTTTTGGTCACAAGTTATGCTTCTCTGTCATACATACCAGGAAACATCTGGCAACCTTACTATTGGTCATAGGTAAAGTTGCTCGGTTACACACACACACACACACACACACACACACACACATATATATATATATATATATATATATATATATATATATATATATATATATATATATATATATATATATATATATATATATATATATGACCTTACTAATGGACACAAAAGGAAATCTGCTCAGTCACAGATAACAGACTGCAGCTGGTGACTTTACTATTGGCTAACTTTAATGTGCTCAATGACCAGAAAAACAGCTGGCAATCCCGCTATTGGTTACAGGAAAAGACACCAGGCAACAGCTGGTGATCCCGCTATTTGGTTACAGGTAAAGACACTAGGCAACAGCTGATGATCCCGCTATTGGTTACAGGTAAAGACACCAGGCAATAGCTGATGATCTCGCTATTGGTTACAGGTAAAGACACCAGGCAATAGCTGGTAACTCAGCTATTGATCACTAGTAAAATGTTAGAAGATACTAAGTGCGATTGATTGACATAGTGTAACTATGCATTTCACCTCATACGACACCGTTTGTGTACTGACAAGGAGCTACATGTTTATATTAATGTTTAACTTTAACATATGTAAATACATTCTATTTTACTCTAAATAGCATCACACTGTACTATATATTAATTTTTATGAAAGTTACAGGTTGAAAATTAAATAAAATGCAACTTGAAAACAATGCTAGTATGAAAAAAAGGATTAGCTGTTTCCTTTTAATGGGACTATTAATCATTGATATACTTGTGTCAGATATACAATAATTTTAATATCCAGCCTACATGATATCTTATCGGGTACTTTTGCAATGTGTTGATATACGACACCAAATTTTCAAGTTGTATATTTATTATCATGTGTCATTTTAATGTCATTATGTTTATTTCTGACGTATTTTTAATATTATGTGCCATTGTAATTCATTAGTTTTCAGTTGCGACGTATTTTAGTAAGATGTGTGATTTTAATTCACTAGTTTCAGTTTGACGTATTTTTAGTAATATGTGTGATTTTAATTCATTAATTTTCAATTGCGACGTATATTTGCTATTATGTACCATTTTATTTTCATTGTTTTTCAAAAATGCTATTTTTCAAACAGTGACGTATATACAAGATATTTACCCTAACAGTGTCGTATATACAAGATATTTACCCTAATAGTGACGTATATACAAGATATTTACCCTAACAGTGTCGTATATACAATATATTTACCCTAACAGTGTCATATATACAAGATATTTACCCTAACAGTGTCGTATATACAAGATATTTACCCTAATAGTGTTGTATATACAAGATATTTACCCTAATAGTGTCGTATATATAAGATATTTACCCTAATGTAAGTTCACAATTAAGGATAAATATAGTTTAACTTTTTAGCAGTTACAAATGCACAGTTTAATATTTGTTTGTCTTTCCTTTCTTTCTAACATATACTATTTTTATACACTATTTTCTCTATTTGCAGTGTCAACTTGGATAATTATCATATTCATTTGAATACTTTGTATTTGTTAAAATCTTTCTTTAAATTAATGTGGTTTTAATGGATATATTTTACATATTTTTTCAGCACTGATAAGAAATTGTATCTATTATATGTGTTTGTGACTCATTTCCTTCTCTAAAATAATCAATTTACAAAATGTCAAATAAACAGTTTTCTTGGACTGTTTCTGTTGGTATTTTCTGAGACCAATACTGGACGAGAGCCTTTCATCGATACACTAGTGCCAATCTATCGTATACCACAGTGGGGTCTTGTTATCAATGCCTGGATTAGGTCTTGAGGTTTCCAGCATGATACTTTACGGCCCATTTTCTTCCGCATGTACTCTGAGTTCGAATTAAAATCCGTAGTCATGCAGCATTCGTTCTCTTTATACAGCGGTTGTTTGCCTGGTAATGTGGTTCATGATGGCGGGAAAATGTAGAATATTTCATTCCGCTGGGAATGGAATTAAACAAAGAACCAATGACTTTTTGTACTTTGACAATTATGATTTCAGTTTCTTTTTTAACTTTGTGTTCTTGTCACCAATAATCTTATATACATTAATCACAACTAGATCTCCATGCAAACCGAAGAAGGTATAACTAAAATTACAAACTCTGACAATACTGTATTGCATATAACTGGGATTACAAACTCTGACAATACTGTATTGCATATAACTGGGATTACAAACTCTGACAATACTGTATTGCATATAACTGGGATTACAAACTCTGACAATGCTAATTTGCATATAACTGGGATTACAAACTCTAACTATGCTAATTTGCATATAACTGGGATTACAAACTCTAACAATATAATTGTGTACAATCTGCTTCACCTGCAGTACAGTTACATGAGTGTCATGATAGGTTATCACGAGGTGGCATCTGACTAAGCTCGTACAAACAGTAATTAACTGAAAATGGCTGTGCGACATTTGCCCATATATTGTCTGTGTTTAACAGTTGCTGAATTAAATTTAAATTTTGGCCTTCAAACGTTCTGTAAAAAAAACACATAAGAATTTTTAAATTATAAAATTAAAAATAATAGTTTGCTATAATTTGTTCATTGCAAATGGTTTATATTTTTTCTTTGAATGAAAGTTGCACGAATTAATTGTCCACAAAACCAACATGGTAAAATCAATTAAAGACGCAAATTGGGTAACTTTAGCCGTAAATTCCAGAAGAAGTTACATCTCAGTCTGAAATAGTTCTTTGAAAACAATTGGCCAGTATATAAAATGAACTGTAGTATTTATATATCCTCGAGTGTCTTGTACAGTCACTCCTCGAGCATTTTATTAACAACACACCCTTAGGAAAATTAAGACAGTAAATAACGTCGACTCATGTATTAGGGGTTTTGAAAAAAACAAATAGCCCTGAAATTCTCGCTTTACACAATCAAAAAAGATATTCACTGTGTGTCTACAAAAATTGCATACTGCTAACCGTTAACGTTGCCATAGAGATGGGGGATTTTTTTATGTGACAGCTGACACTGGAATGAAAGAAAACAATAAAACATTCTCGTGCTCAAATTCAGACTCACCCAACATTTTAAGTTTAGTTGCTCTGTGTTCGTAGATATTCCAATTAAAGGTCAGACCTTTGAGTTTATTCCGAGTTTAGTCATGAGAATAAATCTTGCAACATGCAAGGCAGAACACTTGTATTGATAGGTAACTAATGTAATTATTCTGACCAAGAGGAGACTTCGAAGACTTGTATAGGACCCATGGTGAAAAAAAGTAAATTACCAGGAACCATTCTGCCTGGCTAATATTAGAAGGCATTTCTATTCCCTTCCTGGCTTTTGGTTTAGAATAGGCCTGATAATATAGATTCGATGTGTGTGGATGTTTTAATAACTGCGGCAACAATCATCGTTATATTGCGTTTGGTGCGATTCTTTCAACTCTAAAAGATATAACGTGTGCGAGAATGGCGGAAAAATCGGTAGAAAAAATTTAGACCGATCAGTTGCAGAATAGGTAAATATGACTCATATTTGGTCTTTTATTGTCTTAGGTATATGGAAATAATTGATATCTTTAAACGAAAAAGAAAACTATAAACAAAGAAGAAAATATGAAGGAAAAGTGCAGGCACCAACTTCATGTGTAAAGTAGAACAAGATGTTGTATATTTTTCATTGAAATCTTATTTCCATGTTTAGGACAATTTGGGGAAAGGAATAACGTGCGGAAGACTCAACCTTTAAACATATCGTATTGTTATGAATTTCATTCGCATTTATTAAATAGCTTTTATCCACATTCATTTCGATACAAATTGTTTGTTCTCCAAAATGTAGCAATCCGCTGAAACGCCAAAAAATAGCGTTCTGTTTAAATACGTGTAATCGTGAATGGCGCCTCAAATAATGTTAGTGGAAACTCTAGTAGAGATTGGTTGACTCTTGCGATTATTGAGCAACAAAGTATGCGGTCTTGGACAAAACTATCTGTACAAATACCATTATATTCACGTTAGACTTATCAATGATCGTGACCTCTGATCCCGAAACCGCATAATGTATGGGTCTCTTTATTACCCTAAGGGCAAATGGTCCACAAGGTTTATGCAAGGAGTTTATTCTAAAACAGATGTAATTCAAAGTGCCCATTTATCTCTGAGACATAATGACTTTGATATTTGAGCTTTAGACCCCCAAAGCAACAGGCCCTGTTCACGCCTTATGTAATGTACTCCGCAGACTTTGGTCAAGGTATATGGCATTGTACTAAAGTTAGCATGCGCAATCTGTTTTCTTTTCTTCAGTCACAGTGATAATGAAGTCTGGCTGGTTGACCTTAAGATCAATGGACTTAGTTTTTACCCAAATTATAAGTCATCTTCTTCAAGTTAATGTTATTGTGCGGAAACGTTTTCTTCTTCAAGTCTCAGAGATATTGGCCTTTGACTTTTAATCAGAATGTTAATAGGATCTTTTCTTACCTCAAATGGAAGCCATGCACAACGTTTAATCTAGGTCTGTGATGTAGGATTAATGTTATAGTGTGTACAGCATTTCTCTGCATTTTTCATAGCAAAATTGACATTTGAATTTTTGTCCCCGAAATCAAAAGGTTTCTTCCTTATCCCAGAATTAAGCCATCAACAATATTTGGTAACTGTTAATCGTAATGTACAAGACTTGTTTTGCGGAAACGAAACTGATAAGAGAAGAACGGATAAATAATTAACCAATATATTCCTATCCTACTCTCATAAATTTTAAGTACCTTAAATCTGTCATAACCTTCTTTGAAAAGCAAGCCATTATAAAATGCATCCCGTGTTTAAAACGACCATTTCATTCTTAAGTTTTTCAATGCTACGGAAAGCGAATATTGTGTCACGCTAGGTAAACTTTTTGTTACAATAATATAGCTTTACTTTTGGCGCATATTTACAGATAACGTGATAACAGCGAAATTCGTAACATAAATAGGACTGTAATAATAAGAATGTAGTAATAGTAGTTAATGGGGACGATATAGCGACAATGGGAAAATACATTACAGAGCCCCCCCCCCCCGGATGATATGTCGACAAGATTTATAGCGACAGTGGGAACTAGCATTACAAGACCCCCTTGGGACGATATGGCGACAAGATTTATAGGGACAATGGGAAAATACATAACAGGTGGGACGACGTCACGGTACTGCCAACAATGTTGCAAGTGTCTGACCTGAATACGCGCGGCTACCCTACGTAGGGACAAATACAATAGAGACAGAGACATAGAAACAGGGTTAGAGACAGAGATATACACAACACAACCATCGATTGATGAACATCAATCTATTACATTTAAAATATAAAATCGACTAAAAATATTTTTACGCAAGACAGAATAAATCTTTACGAGGCATATAAAGTGGCCCTGAAAAGGGCCTTTGTTTTTTTATTTTATGTTAGCACCATTTCGTTAACACAGAGGACATCTCACTGATCATCTCTTCCTTAAACTTCGTCTAACTTCTGGACCATAGATGAGTCTCGCTTCAGGCAGCCTTGTCTCTCCACATAAGCCCTTCGTTTCCAAACAGTCGTCTCGGTGATCCAGATGATGGTCCATGTTGATTTAACATACATGGGTAAGTCCGTACGGAACAGCATCGACGATACGAGGGTAGAGGATTCAACGTTTGTCCACATCTTCTGACTAGAACAGGTGAAGGGAATGAAGTGAACAGCGTTTATTTATAGTGGAAGACCGGATCGAAACAGATTGAAATTGTTCACCAATCCAAACACGCGTTACAAAATTCAACCACCTCGCGGAATTTGTCTTCCAATCCGAAGAGAGCTACCTGTGACGTCACATTTCCTATTTGGGTGCGCTAGCGTCTGTGCACAGTGAATCGATGCGACATTGTATTTTGAAACATGACGGAAACTAAGAAGACGATGAACTGGGGTGCACCGGCTGTGGTGACGAGAAGCGATGGCATAGCAGCGGTTACCAAAGTCAACACGGACCTACTTCCAGAAGAGGTCGATTTTAATTGGGATTTAATAGATTTTCTCTCTTCTTCGCAAGAATTTGTTCCGGTACCATCACCTTCGCCACGTTCTCCTTCTTCACCACACGTCGAGGATGTTAAACAGAGACAGAAAGAAGAATTGAAGAAATTTTTACAAAAGCAGAAATAATTAGTAGAACAAGCTGTTCTCCTTCAACAGCAACAGCGAGAAGAACAAGAGGCAAGAATGAAACGACAGGAAGAAGAAGAAGAAGCAGAGAAGACACAAGGTCTAGGAGAGAAGGAGAACAGTGAAAGTCAAACGGTAAAGGTACTCTTGGACATTTTGGCAGAGTTAAGAAGTCTGAAACAAATGTATCAGACTTCTTTATTACGACCCAAAAGAAAATGGCCTTCCCGAGCCAAACAGCCCAACCCGGTTACTACGCCTGAGATACCAACCTTAGTGATTTCTACTAAATCATCCACGGGAGCAAGTGCAGAAGTAGGTCTTGACCGTGGCAAAGGCTTAAGGCAGTTAAAGCTGATTGCTTCTCATTCCTGAGTTTGTTTCTTTTTTAAAAAAAAATAAAAAATAAAAAATAAAAACACCCAACGGTCCTTCTCAGGGCCACCCACTTCTTTCGAAAAGAGATAGTATTCATTTTGCCTCAATCAATTAAAACTCAAAATCCCTTTTTTACCCTATGATGTATGTGTGTGAGTGACTGACTGTAGGCCCTTATTCTAACAAATCAAAACCATGAGACACTTATGTTTTTCAGTCTGGCCTGTTCTGGTTCAAATTTTTACAATTCAATTCACAACACAACACTTTAAAAAAGTCCATAGACTTCTTCTGTATCTTTTCTTTCTTTCTCTCTCTCTCTCTCTCTCTCTCTCTCTCTCTCTCTCTCTCTCTCTCTCTGTTTTCTGATTTTCTTCACTTTCACAGGTTTTTCCTCCTCTCCTTCCTCACTTTTTTCTCGACTTCTGTTATTTTCTTTCTGAACGTGCCGGGGTTCTTCCTTTGCCGAGGGCACCTCTTTTTCTTCTTCCTCCTGCTCCTGTTGTTTCTTAGGGCAGTCTGAAGACCAATGTCCTCTCTCTTGGCAATGATTACAGGTATCTTGACTTTTGTCTTTTTTCACACTGGTCTTGCTTTTTTGACGGTCTGGACATTCTGTAGCCCAATGCCCTTTCTTCTGACAGATACTTTTGACGGTCTGGACATTCTGTAGCCCAATGCCCTTTCTCCTGACAGATATAGCAAGTATCTTGACTTTTATCTCGAAAGGAGGGGGAGTAGTCCGTCGGCTTCTCTGAAGAAAACTTTCATATGACACCTCGCAAAGCTCTGATCAGAAGTTCGATCTGTGTTGACTCTTCCATCGTTCTGGTCGGCTTGAGAGTCAAATGAATACTAGGAGGGAAGGCACTAGCCCCTTATATATATGCACTGGCATGACATGGATATAAAGGTGTCCATGGCGTTTCAAATGTAGTCATTGGACTTTATGCAGTCAAGATGAAACGATCGCATCATTTCGTGAAGAAAGGAGAAGAAAGCAACAGGCAGAAACGTGATTTATCGCCTCGCACAGTAGCTGAAGTCTTGGCTCAAATTCATGCTAGCGATTTTGAAGATGACATGAGTGAGCCAGAATCCAGACCCAGAGAGTCTACACCCAACCAAAGTTCACCACCACCATTAAACCCTGAAAAGTACTTTCACATTCGAGAAACGGACAAACGCTCCTCCAGAAAATTTAGAACCACGGCCTACACGTACACGGTGAAGTTTAAAGATTTCAAGTCCGACGTACCGCTGGAGAAAGCAGAAGGGTTCATCACCGATGTGTCAGATTCTTTGTCAACCACACTGAAACGGCAACGTGAAGCCAAAGAAGACGATCGCTTAAGACTTTCCAGTCATCACGACAGATTGAAGTCCCCCGTTTGGATCGAGTTTAGCAGCCCATCAGAATTGACACCTTCCAAAGTCATGGGCAAGATTCAACACGTACAGCAATCCAAGGACAAGTTTCACATCACTGAGCCTGGAAAACAACGAAGAGAAGCAGAAATCCTGTTACAGCAAACGGGGATATCCAAAAACACACCCTGTGGCGTTCCTGAAATGCAAAAATTGCTAGACGTCTTGGCTCCACGCTACACCTTGAAAGTGCACCCTCAAGAAGTGCGCGGACCTCTGTTGTTTCGAGGCAAAGATTTCAAAGACGGAAGATACATTCACGTCTATCATCACGATGAACATTTCGATGGCATTACCAGTATCACTGCATTCCTGGGATACGGTTCTTACTGTGAGAAATGTGACTATGGCTATAACAATCGAGAGCAACACAAGCATTGCGGATCGAAATGTGATTGATGCTTGGCCTCTAAACCCTGTCTTGACGAAGGACAAGAACGAGACCATTCCTCTGCTTGTCAGCTCACGTTTGTCAATCCGGTCATTTACCATCAACATTAGACGACGCAAGGTTCACAGCGGAAAATTGCTTCTCAACTCCTGAGATTGTGCCCTACTTGTGGACAAGGCATACGTACCAACAGTGCCAAGACGCACGTATGTTCAGGAAAGAAACGATGTCACATTTGTCGCCAATTTGTCGACTTGGAACACGAATGCTACATTCAAAAATACCATTCCAAACATGAAGAGGAAGAAGATGACCAGAAGAAAGGCAATTTCATCTTTTTCGATTATGAATGCATGAAAGAGACTGGCATTCACATTCCTAATTTCTGCGTGGCTCATCGAGCGTGCGAGAAGTGCATCCAAGAGCCTAACTTTAGTCATTGCCCTCACTGCAGCAAGATTCCTGGAGGACGTGAAAAAATCTATCGTGTACCGAACACGCTAGCCGATTTTGCCCAATGGATCTTAGACCCCATCGACGAGACGTGGAGTCAAGAGGACATTGAACATTACGGAGATTTTCATCGTTATGCCACGGTGATGGCTCACAATTTTTCGGGATACGATGGGCAATTTCTTCTCAGGTACTATACGGAACAAAGTACCGAACGTCCTAAAGTGACTTTGAACGGAGCCAAAATAATTTCCATGCAAGTGGGACAAGTGCAGTTTAAAGATTCGATGAGTTATTTCCCGCACTTTTTCAATATCGAAGCCAGCCAACACGCCGTTCTACCCCATTTGTCTGAGGCTCACTACTACGACCCCGACAACATGCGTACCGAACAACGAGAAGCTTTCTAAGCTTGGTACCAGACTCACTCCTCGGACCCTTTCGACTTTCAGGAAGAAATGTTAAAATAGTGTCGTTCCGACGTGGACATTTTACGGCGTTGCAGAGGAAAATTTCGAAAATTGTTCATGGAGAACGGAGGGATTTATCCTTTGAAAGAACCCTGCACCATTGCCCGAAAACACCCTAGCTGCCATAAGTCCTCAAACGACGAACTTTGTCAAACGTCAATATTCGATTAAAACCCTGCGCTGGTTAAATAACTTGTGTGACAAGGAAGACAAATGGATCCAACATGCCCGCAACGGAGGAGGGGAAAATACCATTGGAAGGTATTTAGTTGATAGTTGGGACTTAGAAAACCTCAATAACGTGTACGAGTTTAACGGATGCTTATTTCACGGATGTCGCATCTGCTACCCTCAACGTGACGCTAATAGTCAGTTTTTACAACGGACCATGGAAAACTTGTACCAGGCTACTTGTCAGTGGCGCTTGAAGTTAGAACAACAAGGATACCAAGTGGTGGAAATTTAGGAACACGAGTACGATCACCGATGGAAAACGGATTTCGAGTTTAAACACATCGTGGAAAGTTACAAACTGGTGGACCCATTAAACCCTAGGGACAGCTTCTGCTGAGGACGAACGAATGCCACCTGTTTGCTGTACCAAGCTGATGAGGAGAAAGGAGAAGAAATCAAATACTTGGACGTGTGTTCGCTGTGTCCTTAAGTTTGTAAATATTATCAATTTTCCGCAGGGCACCCGCAATTGCTGACGGAACACATCGGCGTGGACAAGATTCGACAATACGAAGGATTGATCAAATGCAAAGTCTTGCCTCCCATGAACTTGTAATATCCCGTTTCCCTTGTGTCGTACTTGTGCCGAAACGTGTAACCAAGACCGACCTTGTCAGCACACCCAGGAAGAACGCGCATTGACAGGAACGTGGGTTAGCGTGGAATTGTTCAAAGTTCTGGGCCTGGGATACTAACTGTTACAAGTGTACAAAATTTACCACTTTCACAAGACAGAAATATACTACAATCGCGACGAGACTCAGAAAGGCATTTTCGGAGACTACCTGGATGCCTTTTTAAAACTGAAACAAGCAGCCAGCGGCTATCATTCCTGGTGCCACACTCCCAAAGACCAAAATAAATTCAAATAGAAATACTGGGAGCAGGAAGGCATCACTTTAGAAAAATGAAGGAAGGCGATCGTTTGCCAAAGTGATGTTGAATTGTTTGTGGGGCAAAATGGCACAACGACCGTGTTTACCTAAGACGGAGTATTTGACAGAACCTTCCCGCTACTTCCAGATGATTTGCGACAAAACCAAATACATGAAACACGTAGACGTCGTTCGTGAGGACTTGATCTTCGTCAATTACGAAGAAGAACTGGACTTTGTAGAAGCCGACGAATTTGGAAATGCCATCATTGCGGCTTACGTGACAGCCAATGCTCATTTCAAATTGTACGAAGCTTTAGAACTGTTAGGAGATCGTGTACTGTACTTTGACACGGACAGTTGCATCTACATCGATCGACTAGGTCACTGTCACCCTAATATCGAAGGAGATCGTTTAGGAGCCTGGACGGACGAGCATCCCGACGACAAGATTCTAAGTTTTGCAAGTGGCGGTCCCAAAAATTACGGCTACGAATACCAGGACAAACAAGGAAAAGTGCACACGGAGTGCAAAATGAAAGGATTGACTCTCAATTATCGCACCAGTCAAGTGGTGAACTTTGGCGAATTGAAAGAAGCCTTGCAGTCTGGACAGGATGGAAACTTTAAAGTTACCACCAACGAACCGCGGAAGATTGTACGTTTACCCACACACAAAATCATCAGCCGGTCCTTGGAAAAAGTCTATCAAATCGTGTACCAGAAGTGAGTACGGCTTCCCTACCACTTCACTTTACCGTACGGACACGCTGATATTGGTCAGCATATAAAAAAGGGACAACGTCCAAGACCGATAGTTCATTGTAACTACCAATACCAAGCGAGAAAGATTAATTCTTTCACACAGCAAGTATCAAGCGTACGACTCAAGGCCAACGAGAAACTAGAGTACGATGCTGTGCCTTGAGATGGCAGGGATGCCGTACGCTATGACCTCAGCGATTCCGTACCACATCATGGGACCTTTGCTATACCTACCATGGTGCTGTGCGTGTCAAACCTGATCGATGCAAAAGCGATGCCACTCGTCATCGTACACCTTTTCACTTTACTGGTTTTCATGGTGGATGTCATCATTATGAAACCATGCGGCTACCACCCTACGGATGTCCTCCAAAACTGAGCAAACTCCTGCGGATTTCACTGTACCCTCATCGAAATGAACCCGTGAAAGACGAATATTCGTTCCCTTGCGATTGCCTGAATACTGCGACTCTGAAAGTCGATTCCATATCTGCCGAGGAAAATGGCCAAAGTATCTGGGACGACCTACCCCCGAAGAATTAGCTAGTGCCGGATTTATCTACTTGGGCGAAGGGGATAAAGTCAAGTGCTTCAGTTGCAATGTGTCACTTCACGAGTGGGAGAAGAAAGATTGCGCTTACCTGGAACATGTTCGATGGTCTCCGGATTGTCACTACCTACCTTTAGTGGGACCCAGTCATTGATGTGGTATACCATGTCGTTTAAGAAACCAGCTTGGCTAGGAATCAAACGTTGGACAACCCCTAAACAAGTATTTAAACCCCATTTAAAAAATAATATTCAAAGATTACCAAACGAATTGCAAGAGATCCGAATAGCATTTACTTGTAATTGAAACTCAAAGTGATCAAAACGGATATCACCAATCCGGGAGCCGATGCTATAGTATCTCCCGTCAACAGTTTCGTGCATTCCTTCTTCAGCGAAGTGGATTTGTACTTGAATAACAAACTGGTCAGCAGTAGCATGGATACTTACCCTTACCGAGCGTACCTGGAAAATCTCTTGACTTCCGGAAAAGCGGCCAAGAACACTCATCTGGAAACCTGACACTTCAGGGCAAGTTTAACAACACAGCCCTGACAGCAGATGACGATCCTCACAATGTGGGCTTTAACGACCGTCGAAGGAAAATCCTGCAAGGACGCAGTTTAGAACTGATGGCTCGTTTGCATTTGGACATCTGGTTGCAAGTCAAGTATTTGCTCAACGGAGTGGATATCCGCCTTAGACTGAATCGCAGCAGTGTCGCTTTCCATTTGATGGCTCATGCCAACGAGTACAAAACGATCATCCAAGAAACCAGACTTTACGTGCTCCGCGTGGAAGTGTTACCTAAAGCAGGAAACGACATCAGTCACACATTCAGCAGAACGACCGCCAAGTATCTGATACGACGCGTAGAAGTGAAAACCTCCACCATTGCTGCTTGACTCCCATCCAAGATCGAAGATCATCTGTTCCAATGACAGTTACCCAAACGTTTAATCGTTGGTATCGTCAGTAATGCAACCTTCAACGGAGCCCACGATCAAAATCCTTTCTAGTTTAAGCTCTACAGAGTGTCCAAGGTCGAAGTCAGTCGCGATGATAAGACATTGTGTACCAGACCCTTCGAACTTAACTTTACCCAGAAGAATTACTTGAGATCGTACTTGTCCCTGTACGAAGCTCCCGGACAGCTAGGAACCAACACGAGTCACCGCATTACGTACGCAGATTATGCAGGAGGTTACACCTTGTGGGTCTTTGATTTCACTCCAGACCAAGGCAGCGACGAGGGACATTTCCACCCTATAAAATCCAGTCAACTGCGTGTGGAACTACAATTTTGCAGAAGCCCTCGGCGAGACGGTGAACGTCATTCTGTATGCCGAATTCGATAATGCCATAGAAATCAGCAGTTTGAGAGAAATCATTCTAGACTATTAGAAACTATCGAAGACTCTTATCCCTCTTTGAACGGTGGAGAATCTTTGGAAAAGGAATGGGAGGATACCGTGAAAGCAGAACCCCAAGAAAAAAGCGATGAGAACATACTGGTCACGTCCAGATAGCCAGAACAAGAACAACATTTAGTGTCCTGTTTTGCTAAACACCTGGCGGATGCAATTACGGAATTGGTCAAGAAAGATTGCTATGGATGTCAAAACGATCATCCCAGTCAAATTCAACACGATAAATGTCTGATGATGAGCCAAGAAGAAAAATTGGACGAGTATCTGGACGATGCTTGGAGTCTCATCTCGGAAGAAGCAGTGTTGCATGAGTATAAAGGCTTGCGTGATCATTCCTGCCCTCTGTTGACTACTCTAGAGATCTATCGCATCGAACCTCTCTTAGCCTAGAGTGCGGAGACGAAGCAAAGAAACGGTGACTTGTCAGAGATTTTCAAACAAAAAGGCAGAATTAAATTAAGTCCTATCACTAAATAGTTTTAACTGAATCCAGGTTCGAACCTTGATGACGTTCCAAGATGGAGGATGATGACGTCAGGTAAAGTCTTTATACGAATGTCAAGATTTCCAAGTTGAACCGCAACTTGTAATGTTTCAGTTTAGAATAAATTTCCATCCAATGTCTTTGTTACTTGTATAGTTCTCCGGGGAATAAATTATTATATTCTAAAAAATAGATGAACTTCTGAACAAGCTGTCATCTATGATAAATCATCTCGAGCTCCAAAGATGTAAAAATACAACTCTTTATGGCACCTAATAGAAATATATCCTTCTTCTTGAAGATATATTATACGACTGACTATTTCACGGAGATCTGAATATTTTTAAATTGAACTAAGACGTCATTTCATGCGTGCACGATAGAACGCGTGGTTTTTTCATCATCAAATGGCGCAGTAAACAATGCAATTACACGTAGGCCAGAAAAATGACCTTGGCAATAACCAATCGTTTTCACGTAGTGTTTACTACATCGACAAACCACAGCAAGATAAAATCGTGCTTATGCGAATCATACTACGTTTTATGTAAACATAATATCTCTTTCAAAAATATCAGACCCCTTGAAAATAATCATTACAATGAAATGTAATGATACAAAAATAAAATAAAAAAGAATTCAAAATTAACACACAATTAATTAAGTTACACATTCGTAACACATCACTCCCCGTTATCAAAAACAGCCCTTTTCATGGCTACCCCAATATTCTCGAAAAGACATCCTAATTCAATTGTCAACAAAAATTGTGTGTTGATGTTAAAAAAATTGAAGTGTGTCTATAAGCACTTCGTTTCTTTTGTCAGTAAAAAAAATCAACACTTCGTTTCTCTGTCTTGTCCAATAGTGTGTGTCTGTGTTTGTAATTAAAATCGTTAACGTGAGAGTTTCTTTTAGGTCCGCGCGTTCCATGTAATAGTAATAGTGGTATTGTAAGTTTTGGTGTCAGGGGATGTTTTCCTTGACGTCCGTGCTTCCAGTATATAAAGCGGCGCGATCGTCAATCTGGCTACCCATCGTTGACGTATCAACATTGAAGATGAGTAACAGAATTGCCAAGGTTTTAGAACTCCAAATGCACCTGGAATATGCCAGGCGACTTTTAGATGAGCTGGCTATGGAGGCAATACAGGAGAAAACTAGAATAGAAGAGAAGGAAGAGAAGAGGAAAGGATCCTGCCTCACCTCATGCTAAGTCCTGTGTGTGAGGTCAAACCTGAGGTGAGGACACCTCCACAGCCAGTACTAGCACGACAACCAGCACGGCAACCACTACTAGTATCACAGCCACTACTAGCACCACAACTTCATCATCCACGGGTCGGGTATAGGAGAAGTAGGGAAGCTTTCACTATTGGAAGATTGGGATAGTGAAGCCACTCAAGTCCCCTCTGCACTCCCAAGAACAACACTGAATTGGGAACAAGATTGGAGTAGGAGATGCTTGTTTGGTGCCCGACCTGGGAGGTGCCAGCATTAACCAGGTGCAATTGGAGTTCAAAGGAAAAACAGCCCTTCTCAGGGCTAACCAGATCTCTAGAAAAGAGACACTATTCAAGATGCCAATTTGTGTGAATGTAGAGTAGTATGACTATAAATACTCACTCCTTTACTGATGTGTGTGTGTGTGTGTGTGGGTGTGTGTGTGTGTGTGCGCGCGCGCGTTCGCGTACGTTTGTGTGGATAGTAGATATGGTGTATTTTTTCTTCTCTTCCCGTCTGTGTGGATAGAAGATATGGTGTGTTTATGCGCTCGCGTTCGTTTGTGTGGATAGTAGATATAGTGTTTTATGCGTTCGCGTGCGTTTGTGTGGATAGTATATATGATGTGTTTGTGTGCGTTCGCGTGCGTTTGTGTGGATAGTAGATATGGTGTGTTTTTTCTTTTCTTCCGGTTTGTGTGAATAGTATATATGGTGTGTTTAATGCGTTCGAGTACGTTTGTGTGAATAGTATAGTATGTGCTTTTCTTCTTTTCCCGACTGTGTGGATAGTACATAATATGTGAAGTGAGCGTAAGGGATGTTTTCCTTCACGTCCGTGCTCCACGGATATAAAGCGCAACGCTCGTCAGTCTGGCTACCCGCTTTGACTAGTCAACACCTTTCGAAATGAACGTGTTTAACAAGTTAAAACACAGTTGGTACTGGATTGTGGATGGAGCCTATGTGGTGGAAAGGCATCAACAGGAATGGAGGTTTCCAGGCAGCCTAGACTATGCGAACAGCCGGAAAGTAGCCAGGGATGAAGTACTAGGCATAATAGAGGAACAAGTACAGAAGTTAAGAGGTTTCATTAAACCTAAACATGTAAGAGTAGGCACCTTGAAGTAGGCCCTTGGTGTTGTCATCAGAGTGAGGTGCTTTTTGGAAGATATATTCAATTTGACAGAGTGGTATTTTGTCAAATGGGGCTTAGACCAATTAAAGAAAGCCGAAGACATGATGAAAAAGGTATTGGAATAAGAAGTGAAGAAGATTAAAGAGACATGGGCAAAAGAGAGAAAGGACAAAGAAAACAGAAAGAAGAAAGAGGAGTTTGACAGACTTAACAACAATTGGATAAAGGTACAGGAAAAATTTAGAGCAATGGGACATCCTGACTGGATTCCAGAGGATGAAAAAAAGAAGAAGAAAAGAATCATTGGAAAAGTGAGGAACTGGTGGAAGAAGTGGAGAAAATAGAAGAACAAAAGGCCCTTTTCATGGCCACTTCATATGCCTCGAAAAGATTTATTCTGTCTTGCGTAAATTTTTTTTAGTCGATTTTATATTTTAAATGTAATAGATTGATGTTCATCAATCTATGGTTGTGTTGTGTATATCTCTGTCTCTAACCCTGTTTCTATGTATCTGTCTCTATTGTATTTGTCCCTACGTAGGGTAGCCGCGCGTATTCAGGTCAGACACTTGCAACATTGTTGCCAGTACCGTGACGTCATCCCACCTGTAATATATTTTCCCATTGTCCCTATAAATCTTGTCGCCATATCGTCCCAAGGGGGTCTTGTAATGCTAATTCCCATTGTCGCTATAAATCTTGTTGCCATATCGTCCGGGGTGGGGTGGAGGCTGTAATGTATTTTCCCATTGTCGCTATATGGTCCCCATTAACTACTAATAATGGTGATTATATGGGTCTTGAAAGTGAAACAAATCAAATATTAAATACTGAATCACTGTCAGTTTACATTCAATGGAAAATATAAAAACAGATAGAATTAAAGTACTCTGATTTTCATTAATATTTGCAGTTATTCTTCAAGGAACCGTGCCATTAAACGTAATAATTGTAGAATGGACGTTAATATAGGAAACACGCACAGTTCATTGTGTTAAAAAGTTTCTATATAGGCGATTTCTAGTAAACCTCAAATACAACAGCATTAATTATGATCCGAATCAAACTCTTTCGAGTTGAAACTGTAATAAATTTGAAGTGTGCTCTCCATTTAAGGATTTCTTCGATTTTTGTAATAACTTGTTTGATTATGTGGAATAGTCCTCAGCCCGAATAATTAGCCAATTACTAGGAGCAAACGTCACGGGGTGCAATGTTGGTGAGATTTCATGATGTCATGGTTTAATTTAGTGAGTTCATGTCAGAGCCGCAAGTAGTCCCTATTAAAATCTAATTGTGTGGATTGATTGTGTGACCCAAAGTGCATTATTTATTATTGGGGACTGGTAAATTGCACATTGGAATAATTGAGAAGTGACTGTTTCGTCATCTGGAGGCTATGTTGTTGCCATGATGGTAAATATGGTGTAGAGTTACAGGCAAAATGAGGCTTAAAATCATGATCTGACTGGCCTAAGGTAGTGTAGGAAAAATAGTTCCCTGTGTTAGGTGGTTGAGTTGTATATTTTCATGGCGTGAAGTAATGGCGCTACGTTACGGAAATGTGAAGAGGAGAAACCATGCAGTCGTGAGTTTGACTGGCAATTGTGAAGTTGTGAAATTGGTGGTCATGTAATAATTAGAGGAAAATTATTTATAGTCTGGGAGCGTTGGAATTTCCAGTTTACGACAGGAGTTGTATATGAGTCCTTGGAAATCAAGGGAAACAATGGACTTCTAGCGGGATTCAAGCCAGGGTTGAAATCGCTCAGTAAAAACACCCCTTTGGCGTATTACAATACATTGTCAAATAATAAATAATAGTAGAAGAAAAGTCAGACGCAACTAAGTCTTGATTCGACTGTGAAGGAAGGGTACCATCAATGTGAAATGATCGGCATTTCTCACATAAATCTTATTGATACAAGGAAGGGTAACATCAATGTAAAACGATCGGCATTTCTCACATAAATCTTATTGATACAAGGAAGGGTAACATAAATGATCGGCATTTCTCACATAAATGTTATTGATACAAGGAAGGGTAACATCAATGTAAAATGATCGGCATTTCTCACATAAATCTTATTGATACAAGGAAGGGTAACATCAATGTAAAATGATCGGCATTTCTCACATAAATGTTATTGATACAAGGAAGGGTAACATCAATGTAAAATGATCGGCATTTCTCACATAAATCTTATTGATACAAGGAAGGGTAACATCAATGTAAAATGATCGGCATTTCTCACATAAATCTTATTGATACAATGAAGGGTAACATCAATGATCGGCATTTCTCACATAAATCTTATTGATACAAGGAAGGGTAACATCAATGTAAAATGATCGGCATTTCTCACATAAATCTTATTGATACAATTCAATTAAACTGTGCATCTTCATCAAAACTAAATAATATCACTCAAGTGAGCTACACAGAATGATAAAGTACAAGAGAAAACTAGCTCACAATTTGAATACAGCCTAAACACCTATACAGAAAACAGACATGTTTGCATAGTTATCTTTGTAAAATTGTCTTAATGAGATCAGTGGTCAAATTATTCAGTCTAAATGTTTCAATTATTCAGTCTAAGTGTTTATTTTCATTGATTTTAGTGTCGACTCATTTATATATGAAAATTGTGTTATTATCTAATGCTTATTACCTAATTAAACAGGGTTTTAATCAATTCAAAACAATTTTGTGTTTGAGTTATCATAAAATACAAAAGTAGGATGAAAGTAAGTTTGAATTAAGGAGGAAATTGAAACTAGCTATAATATAAATAATTATATCAAGATATGTTGGGTTTTTTTCTCTAAAAAAGACACTGAGTATGTTGTTTTAAATTTTCATCTCACACTAAACTAGGGTTCACATTTACTTTGGAACTCGTTAATTAGTAATGTATCAACTCCGCCAATAACTTAAGTCGGGTTTCCTTGAGTTGGAAAAGGAATACATATAAAACAGACGGTTATCAGATCTACGTCCGCTATATAAGCACAAGGAGAAACTCTGTTGCAGACAGATTAGCTTTCAAGCATGCAGAGAAAGAAACAAATAACTCCTGGGACAGAACTGAGTTACTGAAAAGATTCTCGTTGATGAATCGACAATACTTTTGTAAGCCATTGTTTAGACTCCAGTCGCTATAAGTAGATGCATTTGCATAAATTAAATCGTTTCATTTACTTTAACAATATCATATATTTCTTACACTTCCAATTCAAGAAAAGTTTGATACAAACAGAATTGAGAAACTAAATGGCAACCAGGTATGTAAATACATTATTTCTTGCATTCGATCAATAAGGTTCTAGTTTATGGATATCAGGTATCTAGGAAAGGTATAAAACAATATACGTTGTGCATTGTTGCCGCGTAAACACTTTTAAAAGAGAATTGCCTGACGTTTATAAGGGCACAGTCTTCATACTGCTGTTAATTGCAACAAAGACAACGTCATGATAAAGTCTCCTTTACCGAGACAATTTCGCTACTTCTAACTGCCACAAAGAACATCAATGATGCAACTGTATACACAGGCTAGGGATGAAAATAAGAGTTAACGTTTGGCAATAATGTTATTAATATTACTGTTTCGTGGATTGTTTTCGTACTTATTGGCATGGAGAAAGGTAACGCGATATGCGTTGCGACGGTTTATTTTTATTTCTGCAATTATAACAGCTATCTATTGAATATTTTCAATTTTTAATTACTTTACAATCCGGGAACCAGTCTATTAATGGGGGTGGAGGGGGAAATAAAAGAATACTAAATATTTTGAGATGCACCCATTGGCTTTCAAATGAGTTCGTTCTGCTTCCATTATACATTTCATATACTTCAATCTATGTACTTCAGTTGGCTACACAATCTTGACTTTTCTTTTGATATCCTCTATTTAATTTCCTACTGACAAACTAGGATATGGATTCTATGAAACTATGCTATTAAATGCAGACCAAGGAATACCGCTGTTTAGAAGCGAAAAGCTAAAAGGAAAGCTTCGAAACACATGTATTGTATTTTTTTCTAACTCTAATGATTGGAAGCATGTGTGGTTTGCCTGCCAACCTACAAAAGAAATTATATTATATTTTTTTAAATTATACTTATATTAACTTTTATTGAAACGAATTAGGGGTCCAATCCCTTTGTGGATGGAGGTAGTATTCGTCTCCCTAACAGCTACGTGTATCTATTTATTCCTTTTAGTGGCATTTGTTGATTTATGAGAAAATACAAGATAGAGTTATATCATTGTAATAGTAACATTTAGAGCAGAAACAAATAAAATGCAAAAATATATATATCAATTAAGCATCATGTAGTTACTCAACAAGAGTACTTATTTCATCCCAGATAGTTGCTACTACTTTTCCCTATGTGCTATTTTTACTGGCACTGATATGAACTTTACGAATGGGTTACTTTTTTGTCACACAGAATCTAACATTTATCAGACGCATTAGCTGAAGTGGATCGGTTACTTCCCCTAGACCATCTGTCTGAACTTTAAAATAGTACATGCATTTTGCCATTTTAAAATTACGTTTAAGCACTTTATAATGTATGAGTGTTTTAGGGGTGTGGGTGGTTAATTTGGTTTTCAGTTTTGGACTACAATACTTTGCTTCATGACTCAGTACATTCAAAATGAATACTAACACTGCTTCTAACTTCTATTAATGATGAATTGCCTTCTTTGTTTGGAGTCCCATGAATGTAAATCTTAATTGTTTAAGTCAGCCGTGCACTTAAACTCTGTCAGTAACAGTCCGAACCTTTTGGGGTTTTTTATTTATTTTTTGTTTGTCGGTTGGTTTGTCTCGTTTATATCAACGATATTGTATTGTTCCTCCAAAAGCCTTACACATTATGTGCTTGTGACTTTATCTCTCAATCGTTTTACCCTTGTTGTAATACATATTTCCGGGTTTGAAATGAAAGTGTGGCCTAATCATTTTTCTATATACTTGTGTCATTTTGACACTGTAACATGACTGTACTTTATGATTTGAGTTTAAACATTGGCTGCAGTATCTCTTGTATACTGTCAGAATTACAGTTTGCACTGTTTCTAAATATTTTTGGCATCAAGGAGAGTTAATATCAGATGACAGTCTGCACACATCCATTTTTTACCTGTGGCTGCGAGCCCGTACATCCACAAATTTGTGACAAGTGATGTAAAGCAAACTGAACCACTTAGCTACCATAAACATCTACTAATATATGATTCAAATAAACAAAAACTTTAAGATTATTGTAGTCATCCAAAAATAATTTTTGCACCCAAAATTGACGAAAACAGGTAGTTGTGTAATTTGATACATCTTATTATAATGCCAGTTTGTGCATAGCAGTACGACACACACACACACACACACACACACACACACACACACACACATATATATATATATATATATATATATATATATATATATATATATATATATATATATATATATATATATATTTATTTATTTATTTATTTATTTATTTATACCACATACGTTCAAAATAACATGGTTTTTAAAGTGTTGGTATAAAGCAAATTGATATACCAATACTATTGGTATATCAAATTGTGATCTGCCCATGGCGTAATAATACGAATATATAATCATTCTTTCAACTTCAGGCATATAGATCACTTATGAATTTCTACTCATTAATCATAAATGAAATATGAAAATAATGATAGCATGTATGTTTATTTTCTAAATGAAATTAAAATGGTACACAATTTCATCGGAATCCTTTCTTTTTTTGTTCCCCTCTCCCTCTCGTGCGTCAGGGAAAAAAAGATGCAAAAATCTGGAGCGAGAGAGAAAAACAAATTGCGCTGGACGAAACATTAAAATTGAACTTGCACCAAGTAACCTGCAAAAATATGGTTCGTCGTAACCGTATGTTTACACTTTCCTTGGGATCTATTTACAGTGTTCATAAAATCAATGATACATAGTTCCAATAGCCTGTCGATACTGTAAGTTAAATTTGTCGGTTACGAGGTACACATACTGTAACGTATTTAATGCGCTGATGTTGTTATTCTTAAACCTCTCTCTCTCTCTCTCTCTCTCTCTCTCTCTCTCTCTCTCTCTCTCTCTCTCTCTCTCTCTCTCTCTGGACCACCGTATGAAGATACGGGCGAAATTCCATGAAAATACGAGCGTTGGGGATTTTCGCTTGTCTCAAACCACGAGAGAGAGACAGAGACAGGGAGACAGAGAATTGTATGGTCGGTAGGAATTTTAATTAAAGTAGAATAATGACTTAGATCAACAGTAAATATATTAAAATATTTTAATTACCTCTTGTTCGTTCGTCATTTCACTTAGTTTTATATTCCACGCTAATTTCCATACGCCATTATGTGAATGCCTGAGCGTTCCGTGTACAAGAAGCTAACTGTATTGGTTTTGCTTTACTTTCTTCATAAAAAAAAAAAAAAAAAAAAAAAAAAAAAAAAAAAAAAAAAAAAAAAAAAAAAAAAAAAAAAAAAAAAAAAAAAAAAAAAAAAAAAACCTCAATAAGAAAACAATCAACTTATCAATTTGTATATGTAATTGCGAACAACAAGAAAATGCATAGAACTACATTTTGTAGCGGACACGCAGAGATGTGAGGAGTTCATTCAATCGGTCAATACACAGTTGCCTGAAGCATATCGTAACTCCGTTCAAAGGGCAAATATGTGAATTTGTATGTGATATAAATAAAATATATGTATAGTATGTACGCTGTATCAATGATGCACCACTCGTTGTATAAATTTTTCATTTAAAGGAAACTCTGCAAGCCTCGTTTTCTTTTAATGAAAAATGTATACATCTCGTGGTATAACATTGATACAGCGTACATAATATATATAATTTTCACGTATCATTGGTAAAATTGCGTTTAAGTACACTTTGATTATTAACTCCGAATTTGCTGATATACTAGCGATTTTAAGTACGGTTTCTTTGTCGTGGTAATACGTACTGAGTGCTTAGAAATTTCTGGTTTTAAAAAGCTATTGTGCAAATTTTTGTTTCTTCTTAATTTTATTAATTTAGCTTCCGCTAGTTTGTGGAGACGACTATGATTGTCGTTTATTCGTTTTGCTTCCTGCGCTTTTCCACCGTAAGCTCGTGCTTTTATTAGATACGATAATATTATCAAATCTATATTTTCCTTGTCAAGCTCAAGCAATATTTTTTAAGCAGGATTTCAGCTTGTTTTTATTCTTCCAGACAATCATCAGGATGACAGTATCTGGTTATAATATCAAAGTTTCTTATTGCTTCTACTAGTTGTGGTCCTCGCATATGCATAACGCGAACAAAATTAATTTCACTTTCTGACAATACTGTACTGTTTATTGAATCGATGCTAGAATATTTCATATTTTGTATTTTATTTGCTGCTTGTGGTCTGTCGCCAACATCTGTTGAAGAAACATTTTTTTCTCATATTAAAAATTTTATCGTGAAATTCTTTTGCAACGGTTATAATTGCTGGTTCAGACATTATTTTACAACGTTAGATTAAATTTGATCATCGAGTGTATATATCTGAAATGCTGTCAATCCTGGAAACGGAACTTCAGCAATGGTAACATAAATTCGAAAATAAAAGTACTTGTCAAGAGTATTCGCAGTTGGAATTGAAAAATATTGAGTTGTTGAAAAATATGTGTTTGCTGTACTATACAACGTTGTCCAGGTTGTATCATCGTTTGATCCTTCCAATCGCCAACCATAAATTCGACCAACACTAGAGTTTAATCGGCCGCGCAAATGAAATTGCCAAATGGCAACTGATACGGGACATTTGATTTTAATCCAAAAGTTTTCGGTTTCTCCGTTAGTAGTCCATTCTTGTCAATAATCAACAGCGAAAGCGTGATGAGGATAATTTTCAGGATAATGTGTTGATGAGCTTACTTCAAACCCAACTAGGTTATCAGATACCTTAAAAAGTGTTGGAATATACCCAACATTGTTTTTTATTCGTTTTACACCACCAGAAAAATTATCAACATACGCTTTATTTCTTAATTCAGATGAGTTAACTGGAACATATGTTGTTGTTATTTTGTTGGTTCTCATATTTATGCTGCCTGACATTGATCCACCAGATAGTATTAAATATGGAGTGAGTGCTCCTTTTAACCGAGCATAACTAATAGCATCAGTATCATCAGCTGGTGGCGAATTTGTTGAAAGTCCAGTTGCTTTTGAGTTATCGCTCATTATCAGGTAATCAGTCATTATGTCGCCGGTCTTATTAAGCTTGTTATTGTCAACAGATTTTAGTTGAGCATAACTCACAGCTTGTGTATTATCAACGTTTGCTGGCGGATATGTGGCTTCCAAACCAATAATTATTTTACTTGACATATTAATATTGCCGGTAGCCGTTCCACCTGTTTTATCAAGCTTGTTGTTATCCACATACTTCAGCTGCAAATAACTTACCGCTTGGGTTTGATTTAAGTTTGCTGGTGGCTACGCGGTCTCCAAATTTATAATTATTTTCCTGACATATCCAAGTTATCGTTTAACGTTCTTCCTGTCAATGATAGTTTGTCATTGTCGATCGTTTTTAGTTGTGAATAACTTACCGCTTGAGTAAGATCAACCTTTGGTGGTGGATAATCTACTTCTAAACCAAGTACTCGTCGATTTGACATCAATAAAATGTCTGTCATTGTATCACCGGGGTTTTTTTGGACAAAAGTTGATGTATCAGTTATTGTTGGTTCGTCAGAGGAAATTGATCCTGTGAGTGCCGTTCCAAACTTTGTGTAATAACTCATATTATGTAAAATATATAACATAAAATTATATAACAACAATGGCAAAGCCATCATGAACGACAAAGTCGTCCATATTAGATTTTGATATCGAACGATTAATCAAGCATAAACACAACAACGAACTTACAGGCTGTCATTATCTTATTGTTGGTCGTACAGGATCTGGTAAAACAAATCTATTATTGAATCTTTTGCTCGACGACAACTTTAACTACGATCGTGTATACATCTACACAATTAATCCGCAGCAGGACAAATACGAGTTATTGAGCGAGTACAACGATAAACTTCGCGATGACCTTGGCGCTGGGGAAGATATATTTATGATCAAACAACCAGAAGATTTAGTTCCTGTAAATGAACTTGATTCGTCCAAGCATAAAATAATTGTATTTGATGATATCCCGCTAAACAATGAGGAGATGAATAAGATTAGGTCTTATTTTTCGTTGTCGCATAAAAAAAAATGTAATTCAGTTTATATTGCGCAAGGGTTCTATAAGGTTGACATATTTTTTCGGCGAAATAAGGGATGTTTTGTATTATTTCCTGGACTAGATAATGTTGATGTGAGAAATATTGCAAACGAACAATGCGGTGATGTAACCAAAGATAAATTTATTGAGTTATATCATAGAGCAACAAAAGATAAATATAATTTCTTTTTATTTGATAAACTAGCTCTTGATCCAGCTAAGATATTTCGTTGTTGTATTGATAAATTTCTTTAGGTGAAGTTTTATAAATCGTATAAAATAAAATACTATGGATTATCATCAAAAGTTGAATTACTAAGAAATTTGATGCATCTCAAGCTGCTGTCAAGAAAAAGTTGGAAGAAGCACTTCGAGGACAAGTAAGAAACTGCCAGTCTTTTTATCCCGGTTAAGGAAGCGGTACTTGGCAAACAACCAGAAATACCAACATTATCTGCAGACGAGCTTAAAAAATTGCAAGAAAAAGGCTTGTTAGGTTTATTCGGTGAAAGATCAAAAGAGGAAACTAAAAAAATTGTAGAGGAACTTGTGAGAAACATTGCTGATCCTGTTGCACGACAAACTGAATTTGACAGATTAATGAACAACCCTCTTATGTTTCAATATGCTATTGCAAGATTTACTGTTAATCCAGCCGAGTTAAAGAGGTTGATAGAAAATTTGTCAAGACAAACTAAAGAATTATCTGAGCAACAAGAAAGATTAACTAAGGAACAAAGAAGATTAATAGAGGAAAAAAAAAATTACTGGAGTTGTCATAGAAGACATGCCTATCGAAAAATAGATAAAACTTTACAGAAAAACTGCTAGGAATAAAATAGAAAAACCTGAACTTCTTGAATTTATTAACAATTATTTGAAAGGTTAAAAACTTAACGATATTAATAACATTCGAAAATGGAATAATGATGATTACGGAAAACTACTAAAAATTTTATATGAAAAAATTAATAATTTGTTGATAGCTGAAGAATCGATTAAAGAAGCAAAACAGAAGGAGAAATACCGCCTCTGTTAGATAAAATGGGAGACGGAATTATTGCTAGAGTTATATGTACGACAGCAAGCCAATTCAGAACTAGACCAAACGATTATGGTAAAGGTTGGAATTTTAAAAGACTGTTTGATAAGTATGAAAATGAACGAGATAAAAGATTACCAGAGAAAATACAAAAAGAAAAAACTGGAACAGGTAAAAAATAAAAAAAAATAAAAAAAAAAATAAAAAAAAAATTCACGTCGAACGCTGAAATGGTTGACAGACTTATGTTATTGATATCATTAAAGGAAGCTGGAAATGAAAACACAGAAATCGACAATGAAATTATTGATATATTAGATCATCTTCGATAGAGTGGGCTATTAACATCAAACCAATACGAAATTTTGCATCATCATCTTATCACGTAAAATATTATAGAACATAAAAAAGTATAAAAATGTCACTAACGTCGACAACATTATTACTCGATTCATCACAAACAACGAGTGACAGCGCACACTTTTCTGCCTACTATAATCCACCAATAATACTAGATCCTGATAGACAGTACGAAATCGGATTAATTTCTGCTACGGTATGGCATTCTATGGCAAATGTAAAAGCAAACGTCAACGAAGACTTTATTTTTAATCCTGGCGCGTGGGTATCAGTGAAAATACCACAAGGAGCGTATAACATAACGGATCTTAATAAAACGATAAAAGAACTAATAACAAAAAAGGGGGGAGGGCGTCGCAGACAATTTTGAGTTAACTCCGAACTATAATACCCTACTAGCTAGAATCACGTTTAAAAATAATTTGATAATCGGTTTTTCATCAGAGACTGGTATTGCGTCGCTGCTAGCTTTAAAAACCAACAATACGGCAGTGTTGCGGAACAAAGTATATCGTATGATGGAGACCTCCTAGTTAACATAACACAAATAAATACAATTTTAATCAATTGCTCTATTGCATCAGGATCTTATTCAGCGTTGGGAAGCCAAGGTCAAACAATCTATAGTTTTTCGCCGGATGTTCCGCCTGGGTCACTGATGCAAATTACTCCTCGACAAATAATATACTATCCGACTAATCCTGAAAACCAGATAACAAAGATAACAATGCAATTAACACATCAGTCTGGGCGACAACTAGATCTTAACAATGAAATTCTCACATATTACTTACACTTACGCGTGACGACGTAGTCATTGCGTAGGCGCGCGACATAGTCGCGATGACGTGGTCAATCAATTTTATAAGGCAAATATTGAAAACAAGATGAGACAAACAAAATTATCGAAGAACAATCGTAGGTGGAATTATGGCAAATATTTTTACAAAAATTGCTGAATTGTTACCCGGAGTTAGTACAGTAGCACCAATTGCACTTGACGCGTGTAAAGCTTTTGCGACGAGAGCAGCTAGTGCAGCTGGAACCGCAGCCGGACAAAAGATTGTTGATACAATTAAAGGAAGCCCAAAACCACCTTCGGCGGCGGAAGCAAATCAAGTAATATTAGATATTGCACCAACAAAAGAAACAGAACGAGCTACGATAGCTAAAATAAAAAAATTATTATCGCCACGCAGTGAAGAGGTAATACGTAAGCTAGAAAATAAAACAAGGCAAAAATTAGATTTGCCTCAGATCTAGCAATTTTGTGTGGCGATTATAAAATAAAAAAATGTCAGCTAAAAATTATCTTGATCTTGGCGAAGGATATGATGTCAACGATACAACAACAGAATTCGAGTATATCGAATATCTCGATTAGAACTCGAACGAACCAAATAAAGCTGGTCAGCGAATTTTTAATACCAGATACAAAGATGTGTTTTTATTGCCGCACAAGGCGATGCTGGAGGTTAGTAGTAGAATATTAGTTGCAGCTGATGGTAATATCGCAGCTGGCACAGAATTTGCTCTTGTAAACAATGGCTGGAGTTTGTTCAAAAGCGCATCATATCAACTAGCAAATCAAACCATGGAGGATATTGATAATTGGTTGCCGGTTGCAAGTACAATACTAAATATTGTTTCCCTTAGCAATGATTATTCGAGACCAATCACAACAAATATGATGTGGTTCAAGGACGCAGGATTAGGACAAGCTGTTTCAAGTGAATTTCGTACTGGCGCTGGTGTTTCTGGCGAAGACAATAATAATCTAATCGCAAATCCCGCTGGTAATACAGATGGTGATATTGGAGACGCAATAAGATCAGCTGTTACAAACATACCACAACAACGTTACAGCAAGAGATATTCCAAACAAAAATCACTTACGGCGGAATCAAAACAAATAACAATGTTGTTGCCCTTAAGCACAATATTTGATTTTGTCACACCTACCATAAAGTATTTTGAGGGTTGAAATATATTCTATAACTTAGATCGGGCAGATCAAAATAATGGTCTTACTCGAGTTGGTGGAGTCAATGTAAAATTTGTGATTGCGAAATTGGCGCTATGGATGCCTCGAGTTGTTTCATCAATGGCTATGTCGATGGAGATTAATGCAATGATGGAAGCATACACAAAAAAAGATTTATTTTCTCCAGCATAAAATATATCAAACAGCTGTTCCTAATGCAGTTGATTATACGTGGCGTATTACAGCGACTTCAAGCGAACAATTGCCAAGGCATGTATTTGTTGTTTTACAGCAACAGCACGAATTGGTAGTCAGCTACAAAACAACTCCGTTTTTGATAACGTTAACGTTAAAAGAATATTTGTCAGAATAAACTCTAAACAATACCCAGAACGAGCGATTGAATGTAATTTTCCAGCCGGCGCTGGTAAAATCGTCACGAGAGCGTATATGTACCTGATGGAAGCAATGCAAAAATACCAGGACGCTGACAGCGGATCACAGATTAATATTGAAGAATTTCGTACACTTTATCATATCTTTTTCTTTGACGTATCAAAACACTACGATCGAATGATTAATTCAGTCGCAGAAATAGAAGTAACTTGCACGCTTGGAGAAGTTACAGCAAACGTATTTGCGCTTGGGTCTAGCGACCGATTCTTTACAATTGACTCGGTTAAAGGTAGGATGACGGTACAAGTTTAATCTAACAAAATAAAATATAATGAAAACCAAATACACAATCAAAGAAATACACCTGACGCACGGCCAAGTTGAAATATTAACAGCAGCTGTTGCTAAACACCGCTCTGTTTCTTTAAAGATATTTCCGTAAACGGTATCCTCGACGACGGGGTCGTTGACAACGACAAATAAAACAGCAGTAAAGGTAATGTTGTCGCAACAATAAATCAATAAACTTGATCGGGGTAAACCGTTTGTTCTTAAGCTGTCTGTTGCACAAGTAACAGCAATGGCGAAACATGGCGGAATTTTTGGACCAGCACTTTCTGTGATAGCTAGCGCAATACCAAAAATATTACCTGTGCTAGGAACACTAGGACTAGCAGCAGCATCAGGAGCAGTATCAGGAGCAACTAAAAGAGCGGTAACCGGAGACGGTATCAAACAAATCTATCGTTGACGACTAACGTCGTTGACATCGACGATAATACTGTAGTTTAATGTGACAATAAAAAATAAATGCCAGCTAACAAGATCGACGAAAACTAAAACAAAGAAAACAACGACAACGACAAAGCGTTCGAGGTTGCAAAGGGCAACAAAACAAGGATGAATTGTTTCTCCTGATCTGCTTATAGCGGGATTAACTGGAAGTCTAGTTCCAGCAGTGAGGGGTATAATTCCGGGTATGTTAGGATTTGCACGCTAGCAACAAAGGCGAAAACTGGAGGCGGTGGCCAAACAAATTGTCTTTGACGAACTACGTCGTCGATATCAGCTTCTCAGACATCAGATTTGCTGACGTTGATATTGTAGTTTTATGTAGTAATAAAAAAAAATTGCCAGCTAGAAAAACAAAATCGCCAAAAACTAAGAAAAAGAAACCAACGACAAAGCGTTCGCGGGCGCCAGAGCCAAGGACAACAAAACAAGGAGGAATTATTCTCTTTCGCTCCACTCCTAGCGGGATTAGCGGGAAGTCTACATCCGAATCTGTTGGGAATTGGACGCGGAATGACTCTACCAGGGGCCAGACGCCGTTAAGTAATTTTGATATACTCGAAAAATTAAAATCCGACGACAAAGTCGTTGAGAAAGGATTACACGGAGTATACTCTAAAGATGAACTAGGTAATGTACCAGCAGGTGGTTCGTGTATTATAAACATACAAAACTTTAATGATGGATCCGGCGCTCAATGGGTCGATGTTTACAATAATAATTATTTTGATTCGTTCGGACTTCCTCCGAGCGATCTCATAAAAAAAAATACAATTTTAAAAATTTTAAAAAAAATTACTCATCTAATCAACTACAGCCGATTGGAACATCCGGTTCTGGATATTATTGTATTATGTTCGTCCGGCAGATGTCAAAAGATCCCGATTTTCTAAAGTTTGTTTTACAATTTGATAGTTATCCGAGTAAGGACAACGATAACCTAGCGCGACAGCAAGGTCGTTGACAATTAATTTTCGAATATAACAATGTTGCAGTCATCAACAACACACTGTCTCAAATACAAAACTTAAGCGCCTAACACGGACGAGCGAACTGAAAAACGAAAAACAGCAGAATGATGTTAAAAATTATTTGTGCTGTTTATGGAAAAAGAAAAGTATATTCCTAGCTTCATCGGCGACTTTCGCTGGCAATGCCAGGCAGAAAAGTAGCGGAGACTCCGTCGTCGGGATCTGGAATAGACAGAGTTATATTTGTCGACGATTAAAAATTAAAACAATGAAACAACAACGAAGTTATTGTAGT
>JAECUM010023095.1:0-21626 GCA_016617855.1 Megalonaias nervosa | reverse complement strand
TGTTGCGGGCTTCGACACATTTTTTGTCAAGTCTATTGTTCGTCACGATGTGGCATGGGCGATTAGTCTCTCTTAGAGATGTCGCAGAAGTAAATTTGTCATTCGAAAAGATGTTACGTTGGTTAACTGGCCACTCTGTGAACTGTCAGTCGGCAGGTTTTTGGAGACCCAACACTCTGTGAACTGTCAGTCGGCAGGTTTTTGAAGACCCAACACTCTGTAGATAGAGGAATAGAGAACAGAGAAAGGACAGATAGAAAACTTATCTTCTTGACTATTTCAGTTAAGAAATTTGAAAACCAAATATGAACAACTTTATTAGATCCCTGAGATTTTATTTCTGTGAAAACATCATTCTTGACAGAGAAGAAAACTGTGACGAAATTCAAATATTGACAAAGATATACATCAATGAATATACCGTGGACATAGTAAGATTTAAACGTGCATATATTTGAAAAATGTTTCCGAAGAGCTAACGAGACATGTAACACTCTCATATATCGCAATCAACATTGTACAGTTGTGGTAATTTTGTATTTTGCTCTTCAAGTTAACTTACGACCAGGTTGTCAAGATTGATAATCGTACATAATTTAGCCTTGAAAAAATAAATAATCAACCATCAATAAAATCACAGAAATCATTTAAAATCACATAATATAAAGAAAACACAGACAGAAGACATTGTGATCAAAGCATTCTCTTGTTGTGCCAAACTTACAATTAGAGATAAGCAATCGCTAGCATAACCAGGCTTTCGTTTTTGTTTGGTTTGAGATTCAAATTTAGTTTGGGTTTATATTGGTTCTTATCATAGTAAAATTCAAATATTAAATGAATTTTAAAAACAACATTTAATGGAAAAATATATTACGTCATATTTTGTAATATTTCAGATTAATCCAGAATATAAAATTGTAGATTTGCTTGACATTCTGAATTTCAGTCACATGTTTACACTGAGTATCTTAGCCTAACTAGAAATGTTGTGTCTCTGACGAGACCAGTGATGAAAATCAGATCATACCCGCAAAGGGCACAAGGCATACAGAGGACAAAGCTCATATATTGTACAATAAATTAGTACTACGATCCAAGTGGTAAAATTACTACAATAGTCACATTTCTTCATGACCTAGTCATTTGTATTCAATATGTTTCAATGTTATGCAAATCAGTGTCAATGAAATGCACAATATCCAAGAAATATACACTGCTATTCAATACTATGCCGTGAATTACTGGATTTTCCAATAGAAATAATGTTGATACTACAATGGAATGAATTGCAAGTTATTATCTCACTGCGGTCATTATACACTGATAACAATGTGACAAGGACGTCTTATGTGCCATTTTCATATCAGCTTGGTCTAGCGGAAAGTTTGGCCTGGGATCATGCGGGAGTCGGTCATTATATCCGTTTGCGTCTAGTGCGTCGTATAGGGCTGAAAATGTCACAGGCCCTCTTCCGCTGTCGTGTGCCACTGCAGTAATCTCGTGTAGTGTTTCCTTCTCTTAAGAATATTCTTTTCAGGAATAAATTTGTTCTGCACCTTTCCTTCTTGCCAGGTGAGCTCCATTTAAGTACTGTTTTCAGTAGTCTCTCTGGTGCAATTCTCAAATTTATGTACATATCTTCTTTTTATTATTGTAGAGGTAAATTTATGTTGGCATTCATTTCTTATTTATTGGTTGCTTTTGTGTTCTTTAAAATGTGTTCCTCTTATCATTCTAGGCAATTGTTCTAAAAAATAGTGCATGCAGGAGTATCATATTCTAATTGAACAAGTTACATATTTTACTTTACGTCATTTTTTTACATTGACGTAGGAAGAAGAATCATGTTATTACTAATATTTTATGTGCGAATATATACATAATAAGAAAATTTCCTTGTTTCGTGTTCAGCATGGATATATTTCATTTCGTGGTGACCAACATCACCATTCGTTTTTCACCCATTCAATGAAATATAATCATTGTTCACTGGATGCCAGCAAAAATGTCCTGTGTACAATGAAAATATATGCTTTACTCATCTCAAACATGTGTCAATTCTTGTGAGGTCACAGAGCACCTTTGAAAGCAGACGTACATACACAAAAACGCGGACAATGTGAATATGGAAAGCTCATTAGACTGCCAAGTCGTCATACAGTTCAACATTCACACAAAGCGGAGACAAATAATTTTTTTACAAAGGTTTTTCTTTTCTAGTCCATTGTACAAAATGTCCATACTTGTTAATGTGTGGACACAACTTATGCACATACATCTACATGTCAAGGTAATTTAGACTGCTACTTGAAACTTAACTGACTCCCAATGTGGTTTAGATCTAACTGAGCGCATATGAGTTGACGTGAAGAGTCTTTCTTGTCAGGACTTTCCGACAACAATAACATGAAAATTGCAGCATGAAAATTGAAACTATTGAAATAGATTTTCAAAAATACCATGGTACGAAGCGGGATGATGGAGATAAACAATTTCTGTGGAAAATACGGAAAGAAATAGCAGGAATTTAGACGTTAAATGCACCCACATATTAGTTTACACCAAATATTCAATTATATGTGTTGTTTTGGGGGTTTTTTTGTTGGAGGAGGGGACGGCGCCAAAAGAAACCCCAATATTTGCAAGGACTTGTTAAGAGGTTCGAATTTCAAAGAACATTGGAGGCATCGGTCTCTTAAAATGGCTAGTACTTCGAAAACGGTTTTTGAAGTTACGTGTACAAAATATTTAGAAGCCGACTGTAAAATTTTCAGAGGGGTAGGAGCAGAAAACTTTCATTCTAAAGCAGGATATTTGTTTTCTTTGACCAGAATATATTTATTTTTAGATCGATATCATGGAAAGTTTTAGTTCTTTTGTTAAAGACCAGAGCAAGAAACTGAAAAATTGTATCTAAAAATATCGTAGTCCCCCTTTCATAAACTCAAATGTTCTGTACCTTATTGATCTTAGTTCCTAGGTTGTACCATGGATTTTGGCGCGCGCGCGCGCGCATCCGACACTTAGTGGACTGCATGATTAAAAGATCTTATCCTTGGCACAAACGTAACAATTCGAGTTGGTGCAAGTTTCTCCGTACAGGTAGAAGCTTCTGGTATGATCCAGGACACCACATTCATTAGCAGGATTGTTGTCAAAGTCTCCAGCTGTCTCAAAAAATAGGCCACCCAAAGTTGGGATTGAGTTGCCGTTTAAATCTGACCAAACACCGCTAGCCGCCTCTCTTGCTCCGATCCAGAAATCACAGGAACCAGCACCTGCAAGACGTTTAAGTTTTTCTCAGCATTAACCTAATTCAATATATTGAACCATCTTCGACTCTTCAGTGAACTGAACCTTGATACAGAATCAAATTTAAATTCCAAATGAATGCCCATAACTAGTGTGCAATGATGCATAGTTGTCACTAAATTTAGATATGAAATATCTAAAAAATCTGTTAGGTAAGAATATTAGATTAAAGGCTTAGTTACGTTTTAAAGAGATCTATAATGTGTTCTAATGTAAGCTTTGGAGATAGATAATGACTGTTATGTAAGCTTGAACGATATATAATGTTTTATAATGTAAGTATATTGCAACTAATGTAGACTGACTTAAGATGAATGAAATTAGTATGTATGGTTATTGTCGTCGAGAATAGACCTACATCTACAATTATCTACAAATTAGTGTAAGTGACTATCTCTTAACCTATCAAGGCTGAACAGCTCAACATTTTTATCAGTATGTTTCATGTTGATATATCAGATTCTATTAGGATTTGTATGGATGGATCTTGGTTCTTGATATTTCATGGCTCGGAATGTGCTTACTGTAGACAGTTTGTCTTCTTACGGCATCTATTTAGTCCATTTACAGCGTGCATTTTGCCTACTCGTAGCCTAGATTTAGTCTATTTACAGCGTACATTTTGCCTACTCGTAGCCTTGATTTAGTCTATTTACAGCGTACATTTTGCCTACTCGTAGCCTAGATTTTAGTCTATTTACAGTATATATGTACTTTACTTGCAACTTGCAATTAGACTACTTATAATACCCATTTATTCTACTTGCAGCAAACACATTTAGTCTGCTGACAACGCTTATTTTGTTTACTTACAGTATAGATGTCGTCACCCATAACAAGCTTTGTCAACTTGCAGTATGCATTTAGTATACTTACAAGATACATTTAACATACATACAGCATACATGTAGTCTACTATAACACACTTTTAGCACATATTCGGTATACTTACCGCACAAATAGTTAGTCTACTTACAGGAGATACATCTATCAATTTAAAGCACACGTTTAGTCTTCCTACAGCATGAATGAAGTCTTCTGACGTCACATTCGTTTATTCTGCGTACATTACATATTTAGTCTAATTAGATCATAAATTTAGCTTACCTGTAGCACACACTGAGTTTTCTTAGGGCACAAAATAAGTCCCCTGTCTCATTCTATAAGACGTATTAGACCTTGAATGCAGCAAAGACAGTTCTAGTTGTTTTGCTAATTCTATAATTGTGCATGAGGAAATGGTGAATTAGCCAGCTCTTATTTACTTATCACAATGCCATTTTCCCGTTGATTCTCCACCTACAGCATTACGTAAATCATACGAATCACCCATGATTGGTGTATTTACAACATTATGTAAATCATACGAATGTCCCATGATCGGTGTATTTACATCATTACGTAAATCATACGAATGTCTCATGATCGGTGTATTTACATCATTACGTAAATCATATGAATGTTACGCGACTTGTGTATTTACAAAATGACCCCATCATATCAGTGATTCATGACTTGTGTATTTATAGAATGCCCCATGATGTTAATGGGCATGGAATTATATCTTTAAGAATATAATGTTATATTTATTTTTTTTTTCACACACGCTTACAAAACATTTAAGAAAGAAATATAGGTTTCATAGTTTTATCTTTTGCATATACTCCTGATAGACTTAAAGACGAAATATATTTACTGTTTCTATCCAACATCTTAGCATGGCAACATTGTCCGCTGGGGTATTCCGTATGCGTAAGAAAGGACCACTCTTAAGTTCAATAATTTGCAACGTAATTGTTCAGCAAGCCCTAGTTCAAATGCTTATCTTCTGAAAGATAGTATAGAGAGTTTCTAAATATGCCATTCCAGTTGTAAGATTAGTTTTTGTTCCAATTTCAAACGGATATATAGATAGACAGATAGACAGACAAACAGATAGATAGATAGATAGATAGATAGATAGATAGATAGAAAGTATTACCTTTATTTGCGTCGGCTAGTGCTCGAACTATGTCAAAATTTACTAGATCAGGTTTCAGTAGGTCTCCGCCGTCATTCTGACATGCCGTTCGTGCATCTGAGAACGATTGTGCAGTGGTAAAGAAGCGGATGCAAGTATTTGAGTTCGGAGAAGTGGCTATGTAGTTGGTAGGACATTCTATGAGGAAAACAGGGTGCAGATAAAATTATAATGAATGGAATATATATATATATATATATATATATATATATATATATATATATATATATATATATATATATATTGGGTGGGTGGGTGTATTGTAAAACAGCAATTATCCTGATCTATCGGGACATTGATTTCGTCCGAATATTCGTCTAAAAGAATGGCCCTGCTTCTCTTTTTTGCAATTTTTCTGTGTTTTAACTGCGTATAAGATGAATTCTCCAACTTTCGCTATCAACCCAAGAATAAGTCAAACGAAATATATCACCTCAGCTACGTAATAGGACGGTGAGAATCGTAGGTGCGGCGGTGTGAGAGGATAAGTGGCCTTGACCTCTATTATAGGTATTATTTGTGTCAAAGATGACAATACATATGTCCAGTTAGTCAAAGACATTATCTTCAGCTATATTACACTAATTACTTTTCATAATATGATCCTGTGACCTTAACCGTTGTCTTTCCTGTGCCAGGTAAGGCTTTTCAGGTATCATCTGCTTACGTTTTGATATATGTATGTTCAGAAATACTAAAGCGATTGCCTAAAAACGTGTTTGTTTACCAGCGTCATAAGAAGCGTCTTTTTTCTTCCTCTAAATATCAATAGACTCCGTTCAAAGCTATAGGCAATCCTTGGAAATTGTTTTGTATATGGAGCAGAACTCAACTTAGCACAATGAACACAAAATCATAACAGACTGAAAGACGGACAGGTGGATAAGACCGATATAAAAATAACATAATACAATCCGCCACACCTTTGTGCGCATAAGAATGTAAAATGTAAAACAAATGACTCGCAAAAGCTTTGTCTGAAGCCACGGGATGGGAATTCGAATCAAAGTGAAATTGGCATCTTATTATAAGTCAAGATACCTTATAGATGTTTAATTTTTACCGCATCATCCCTATATCATAAATTTAATATAATTAAATGAAGCGTGTAATAATACGTCATGACGTCAGGCAAAGGAAATTCATAATGATAGAGGTATCTGAATCTATACTGAGTCATTTTTCTACAATGAGCAGATGTTTGGTAGACTAAAATCACTAATTTTCTCTATACGATTAACAGTTATATTTTGGGCTCATTTGAAATGTCATTTATGAAACTTGTTGAACAATATCAATCTTTTGCTTGGCATGAATCGCAACTGATAGAAAGTATTCGACTTCTTTCATAAATTGCAGTTGAAATTAGCAATCATGTAAGATTTCCGTATAGCGGACACACTAATAGTGATTTTATGTTGAGATATTCTTGCAGACGCGTCTCACAGACGGAAAAGAGACAAGACGACAGTAAAAAGAGAGAACTGAAAAGGTTATCAATGAAAAACAAAAAGGAACGCAATAATGACAAGTACAAAGGAAAAATGCGTTAGAAAACTTACTAGGTCTCCTGGAGAGAGCAGCTAAGAAAATTAGAAGGATGAAGATACCTGAAATTAAAGTAGGACAAGTATACATGTAGGTATAATCTTAATAATCCTTCAGCCAGACCCAATAGATTGAATTCAAGAAGTGCAAAGTGTGAAAAATTAACCATGGGGCCCTGAATTCAAAACAATGTGGAAATAAACAAGAAAAGTGGAATGGAAGAAAATTATCACTTGTACCAGTTTAAAAGAGCGAAATTTAAAACTAGTATATTTATCCATCGACTCATTAATGAGTTTATGTCCTGCCTACCTTCAGACATGCATTACCATGCAGTGTCAAACTAGAAAATTTGATGTAAACTCACACGTACAAGCACACACACACACACACACACACACGTGTGTGTGTGTGTGTGTGTGTGTGTGTGTGTGTGTGTGTATTTTTGCTCATTGATCTAAGTCTGAAATAAAGTTATTATTCAATTCAATTCAATGTGTTCTAATCATATGAATTTACATGCTTATAGAATTCATATTTCAAATACAGCTTGGTTCTTTCCTTCTTCTTCATTTTCTTCTTCTTTTATTATTATCATTATATGCGGTAAGTACGAACATTGATAAGTATCTATGTGGGCAGGTAGGTAGATAGGTTGAAATAAAGGGGTGAGTAAGTAGGTAGATGTGTTTGGAAACGTGTAAACCCATTCTAGTATGGGCGTAGAGCTGTAATTGATGAGGTTAAACATTTTTTTCTACTAACACTTGATTTGTGCGAGTCATTGTAAGTTTCGTGTATTCAGACAGAGAGAGAGAGAGACAGGCTCACACAAGCATACATACATACATACATACATACATACATATATTAATTATGTATTCCATACATACATACATACATACATACCCGGCTGGTTACGTGTGCGAAGTGCGCAATGCACACAGGCGCCTTTTCATTTCCTGTCCGTTTTATTCGCAATTTATTCGAAAAAAAAATTGGAAAGGCGCCAGACATTCATCGCACACACAAGAAAAACACCACGCGCCGGGCCTACATACATACATACATACATACATACATACATACATTGACCAAGCACACACCACGGTAGCTGACCTAGGGTGGTTCGATAGTAGGATTCGAACTCGCGCCCTTTCCTCAGCGAGACAGAGAGAGACAGAGACAGAGACAGGGAAGTATAGTTGGAGTATAGGGGAGAGCTGAATAAGATATTGGATTTTAGTCTTACATCATAGAAAACATACCAAAAATGCCACTAAATCCTCCAAAACCTCCACCGAAACCACCTTGTTGTGATAAGAATCCGCCTGCGAGAGCAGACAGAGTCAGGCATAGAAACGCAACTTGTACTAGTTTCATTATTAACCTAGCAGAAAAAAGAAACAAAAGATGTTGGAAAGACATATTGCACTAACTGAACTAATGATAATAAAGTTCAGAACCAGTGTAGACATTTGAGAAAGTGAAATAGGGGATTATACCGTGTGAAATGTCACGATTGATTGATAATGAGAAGTGAACATTACATGAGAAATATTTTTAATAAGCTGTAACTATTTGTAATTAAATGAGGTGGTGAAATTTCTACTCAGCCAATGTCAGGGTTTTACTAGTTTGTTTTTGGAACCACTATAATAACGCCAGCGGTTCATTCGATACAGGTGATGCAAGTTTAAAACACATGTAGCTTTCAAAAACTGCAACTGTATACATGAGTTTCTCAGCACATTAGTATCCATCAAGGATGGTTGTATGCCGTGAGACATTGATTTGGTTCCATCGAGGATGGTTGTATGCCGTGAGACATAGATTTGGTTCCATCGAGGATGGTTCTATTCGTGAGACATAGATTTGGTTCCATCGAGGATATTTCTATGCCGTGAGACATAGATTTGGTTTGTGAACGTTAGAAACTGAAAAATAATGAATTTTCAAAAATTAGGCTCTTTCCATGGGTCTATTGCAGGAATTGAATTAGTACCATGGGTAAGTTAGAAAACACGTTGCTAATTATGCAGGTATGTTAAAAACCAGTCTTAAAGTGGGAAAACATACAGTTGGGGATATACAAGGTTGATAACCAGTAACTGCTTGACAATTAGGAAACTAAACACCAGTAAGTAAAGTTATCTTTACAAAGTGAATGCTATTTTTAATTGAAATGAGAGATGAAAACGTTCTACTCTTACACTCTCATGATCGCACTAGCTTGGTTTATACTGAAAGTAGCTGCTTATTTTTTAGCTACGGAATACTTGATACACGTTGCGAGCACATGTAGTTTTCAATAATGCTTCTTATCAATTGTATAGTACCATGATTAGATCTTTTATCCAACCGAAGTTAAAAACCAATAACGCTTCTAATCATATTTTCTACTGTTGTTAGTTTTTGTACTAATGAAGTGCTTGTGACAATGTATTTTGAAATTTACCAGATTACGATGGTGGCATTGTGGTTATTGTCCTGTTTGTTATTGTCGTTGTTTCGTCTTTCTGTTTTTCTTGTTGTTATTTTGTTGGGTAGGAGTCTTATATGCTTTAATCGCCTATTTTTATCTCCATGACATAAATATTATGCGCCATTTGTAAATAAGGTTCTGTTTTTTCTCACAAGTTTCAGGATAGTGTGCAAATAACCTGATAAGTCATTGTCATTTCACTTTCGTTTCATTCTACTTGTTTGCTTTAGGCTCAACCTTTCCTTGCTGTACTTCATTGTCGAGTATACTATTCGCACACCTTAGCGTTTCCTTGTACCTAGTACAGGTAGAAATAAAACAAAAGGCGTCAAGAATATACAAAACGCACAAACCTTAGTTATTACATTAATACATTTTTAATTTCTAACCTGATTGTCTCCAGGTATTACCCAAAAACATATCTTTACTATGGCAAATGCTGTCTCATTCGTGTTATATCATTGTTATGCCAAATACTTTCACATTCTTGTCATATAATGTCATATCTATTCTGTGCCAAATGCTTTATCATTCTTGTCATATCTTTACTGTACCAAATGCTTTATCTTTCTTGTCATGTCATGTCATATCTTTACTATGCCAAATGCTGTCTCATTCTCTTCATATCTGTCTTATGCCAAATACGTTATCATTGTTGTCATATGTTTACTATGCTAATTGCTGTCAAATTCTTGTCATATACTTACAATGCCAAATACTTTATCATTCTTCCACTGAAACAAACTTAGTATACAAATTATTTATATTTAGGTCTCTGTGTATAGCTTTGTTATATTTTGGTTTTTACTTGTTTTATTGTGGCTAATCGTTGATGGGAATATATTTCTTAAACCGAGTAATTAGACAATTATTGGAAGCAAAAGTCATAATGTACAGTATTATCTGGACATTATGGTAGCATAGATTAGTGTCGTAAAATGCCCCGTCCCTGACTTCACAATATAACGAATTCTTGGGATATTCTCTCACATACGTGTTCCTAATTTTCGACAGGAGCAGACCTGTGCATTTGGTGTTTGGGACATATTTACTGTACCTGGCGTTCTGAAAAATCATACATTGGTGAAATGTAAAATTAGAGTCTCCTGAATGAGTGGCCTTAGTTTAATTAGAGGACAGTATGTGTGGTATTAGCATGTATATGAACCCTTGAATGGACAACGCAGTTGTTTTGACATACTTGCTAATAAGGAAAATTAGATCTGAAGCCAGTCTGATATTTCGATCGTCATTTTTGGCTTTCCTCGCGTGCGCGTGCGTGTGTGTGCATAACATTATATGTAAATGGTCATCACTCAATGTTCTCTTTGAACTGAATATATTTTATTGACCGGAAATAGCACAAAATATCGTTTTCGCAGCACACAAAGCTTTCATTATTGGCAGCTGTACATTTCTGCAGAATTATTCCTTTATTTTTTTACATCAGGTATTGCGGTTGAAAAGAAAACATTATTTTAGTTGGGTTTTTTTTTTTTGTTGTATTTTCTTGTACTAAATTATAAATACATTTTATTTTAAGACAATGAACAGTCAGTGAAATAACGTTTCACTTTAATTGGAAACCAGTATTATATAGATAAGATACATAAATTAGTATAATTTAAAATGACGGATGCTGGAAAGAAAGAATACTGCCTTATTCTATAATTTGGTATGTCATCATTTATGAATTCGATACAAAAATAAACATATTATTTACAAATATAACAATTTAAAGATAATAAGATTATAAGGAAGTATTTTAGAAAACTTATTTACTTTCTTTCTTCTGTACAATATTAAAGGAAGTAATCAATTATTATAAATTATAGACTATTTCAATTTGTTTTGTGGATTTAACGCTGTATTTCAGCACATGATAGGCTATACATGGTTGCCTGTATATTTATTGGAGGAAGAACCCAGCAAAAGTCTTTAAAGAACTAACGACCCGAAGCTACTGTATTACTTTCTCACATACCGACGATGAACGAATTTAAACTCGAACCTAGGCAGACAGAGGTGCGATGACTATGACCTGTAAAGGCGAGCGCCCTAGAACACTCGACCAACCAGGACCCCACTATTGTAGTAGGGTTAGTGTTAGGACCCCACTATTGTAATAAGTATTACAATCTTGCAATTACTGATATAATATTCTATTAGTAAAAAATATGTTATTATATTTATATCATAAGGTGATAAGTAATATAACATTTCAGCAAGTAATACATTATCATGATAATTATTACAATATTATGGCAATTAATACCATATTGTAGCATGCAATATATTATCATAGCTAGTTGTACAATTTTGTAGTAATATAATATTATACTGTAATAGTCTAATATAGCATGTAATAAAATAGAAATAACATTCATCGAGAGTTCCAAATAATTTTAATCCTTGCATTGCAAATATCAGTTACGTTATTATTGTGTGGTACGAGCTGTATAAATTCAAAATAAATGATAACACGATTTTAAAACAAATAATAAAATGAAAATGCCATTCTAACGGTAGATAATTTAACCTCAGTCTTTAATGCAATTAAACATATTTGTTAGCTCTTTTTTTCCCATCTAGCGCCAATCGAAGAACTATAGCCGCCATAATTTGTTGCATTAACAATATGTTTGTTTTTCTTGGTTCTTTTTTAGTTTTAATGATCTTAGAATAGTAAATAGGAATTTTAATCCATTTTTTATTATTAACGTTGGTATTTATCATTTTGTCTCATTTTTATTTGTTACGGTTAAGCAAATCTAGCACCCATTTTTTATTATTAAATTAATTTAAAATTCTAGCATATACATTTTTATTATTAAGGCATAATATAAATTATAGCATGCATTTTTTTTATTTTGTTAAGGCATAATATAAATTCTAGATTACATTTGTTATTATTAAGGCATAATATGAATTCTAGCATGTATTTTGAACATTTCGAAAACTTGTACCAAGCTATGAGAATCTAAGTTATTTATATGGTTTACTTTAACCCATGTAATCATAAATTTGCTTCATTAAAATGTGTTAATGAATACAGTTTGTATGTTTGTTACAAGATGATCAATTTATAACTATTTATTTGTTTTATTTTATGAACATGTTGCATTTCTAAACTTTAAAAGAAGGAAAAAAAATTACTTACTTATTTTTGCCACGATTGGCAGGAGTCCTTCCACCGAATCGAAATGCTACCTCGCTTTCGAATGACTTCCTTATATAGGCATCAAATTCACGTGACTCTTGACACCTATTGAATTATCCTATAGTTTAATTTTCACGTGAGACCACAGCAGGATTGAGAATCTATCGCAGAAGGCCCATAATTAAATCTGAAATAATGTCATGCTCTTTATTTTGTAGGACACCATTAGGTGAAATATTAAAGCCTACTTGAGTGTTGGTTTTGTGTTTTGTGTTTTCAAACAAGTGAAGTAAGGCAAGAAACTGAAGCACGCACATATGAATGCATATAACGGAAGGTCAGAAGGAACGAATATTTCCAGTTTGTGTAAACAGGAAATGTCGGTAGTTTAATACCAAGCCATCACTATTTTAAACAACAAAGTTCAATAAATTCATCATGTTGACATTTAATAGCGTGGAAGGGAACTAATGTGAAATAAACATCCTCATGGTGTGATGAAAGCTGTTAAAAATACTACACTCATTGCAAGACGTACTTACCTATGATGTCTTCTTTTTGCGACATCAGAAAATTTAAATTTTATACGCGCAAATGTGCTACAGATTCACAGGTACAAAGATTATATCTCGTCCCTCGGGTACAAAGATTATATCTCGTCCCTCAAGGACAAAGATTCTATCTCGTCCTTCAAGGACAAAGACTCTATTTCGTCCCTCAGGTACAAAGATTCTATCTCGTCCCTCAAGGACAAAAACTCTATCTCGTCCCCTCAGGGACAAAGACTCTATTTCGCTTAAATACAAGGACAGACAACTAGCCCATTTTGGCAATTGCAAGTATACTTCTTTTCGTATAAATATGTTGCACACATTGAAGCGGAATGTAAATTAACAAACGTCCTTTTAAATTTAATGTTTGGGGATTTTGTTTGACGTCCTATGATTTTAATATAGCCTGATGATCATAGTATTAATGCCCCAAAGCAGGATCAAGTGAACATGGAGACCATTCCAACCTCGGTATTGTGTTATCTAAGCCTACTTTTACACCAAATCCCATCATGTGACGCCGTCATATCTGTATGTATATTCACACAATTGAATAAATAGAGTCTGGATAGGCCATAAATACACATGTATTCCTTTCCTCTATTTTCCCTGCTAAAGAAATCTCGTTTTCGATTTGTTTGTTTATCATGACATTTGTTTACCTAATAAAATCTGTCATGTATTAAAGTAATTCTCTTCAAGCATTGTAGTAGCAGAACTTGAAACCCATCCAGTTAATATGGCAATAAGCTGTGTTGAACACAGAAAAAGAGTATCTTATTATCCATTAATATGTTCCTAAAATATTAACTTATTTTGTTTCTCACGGTACGTGGTGATTTAGCGTAATATAAATAATTTATTGGGGCTCTTGATGTTGGTAGGATATAGCTTGTTTGTTGCCAAAGAAGGGAAACACAATTAAGTGGGAAAAGAAAACATTAAAAAGTCCCTTGGTTTTGGACAAATTGGAAGTTCAGGATTTGATTCAGTCACCTGAGGAAACAAAATGTAATTTCATAAGAGGTCAAAATAAAACAGCCACAATTGCTGTTGATGTTCCTTCTTATAATATTTTGGCATTATCATTCCTTATTCCTCCATCACTCAAACAATTACCTTGAAATTTCTGACAATAATTAGTCATGCGAATTTCTCCACAAGTAGACTATCAGAACCATAGGTCTCTCTCTCTCTCTCTCTCTCTCTCTCTCTCTCTCTCTCTCTCTCTCGGTTTCATCAGTTCGTTTTCTTTTGGTGACGTTTCTAAGGCAGCATCTCAACCGTGGAGAGGGTCTATGTTTTGTATATGCACTTGTTTTAAAATTCATGCAATTTAAAGAGGGTTGTTATATTTTATGTCAATGCTTTGAACTAAAATAAACGAGTATTCAGAAATGAAAATAGACGTGACGTTGGACAAGCTAAGAATCACGGAAGGCTGATGTGTTTCTTTTTAATAGTTGTAACCGTATTTAGTTGCTGATTATTAACCCGAAGCACAATTTCAGGTCTAAACAATAAATATATAAAGTATTCTGTAGGTTCGGCGTAATTCATTTTTTTTTTCCTGCTGTATTGTAACAGGACAGATCATAGCAGCTTAGGTTCTACTGAAATTCCAACTTTGGACATAAACTATGTATGGATATGCGAATACACCTACATAACGCTTCTAAGTAATAGTAATGTATTAACATGTTAATCGTTTGCCGAGTAAAACGCGCGGGTTTCGTTAATTCTGATAGATGAAATTCAGAATTAACATGTGCATGGTAAATTCATCATATGGCCGCGAACGCCATGTATCGGGACATGCAGTCTATGAAAAGCTTACACATTTAGCTCTTAATCTATTACATTTTAACGTTATATACACGTAATGCACGTCATTCAGTTGACGTATTCACATGTGATGAGCGCTGTCTGAGGATTAAACATTATATGCGCGTCAATCATGTGATGTTTATATATGCTATGAAGTATAAATATGTTATGCGAGTTACTGAAGTCTAGATGCGTGTTATGTATTTGATGCCTAGATATGGTACGTGAGTTGACGAAGTTTAACTTAGATTTGCTATGCGGGTTATTGATTTTTTGCATAGATATTTGTTGTTTAAACATATTTTATTGCAAAGAAGATCACATGTATGTATAAAAGGCAAAAGGATTCCAAACAAGTTTTTCAACTTACTCGTTCCTCTCCATTATTAATATAAATAATTAATTAACGAACATGCACTCAAAAGTTCTAGAAAAAGTCGAGACAGGTGATATGCATACGGTGGAGTGATGGTGTTTGGTGTGGTGTGTACAGTTTTCACTGTAGTCGTAATCAAACAAAACTAATTACGTGTTTGTGCATGCTTTGGTGTTAATACTAAATTAAATTTGGCATTTCCTTTTGCAGCAAAATGTTTATTTCTGATGTGTAAATTTCTCAACCAAAAAGAATATATCAATATTAATAGTCACTAATGATAATCTTGTGTTATTAAATAGTCTGCATTCAAAATGAAAATGATGATCGTGATGGTGTTGTGCGCGCTATCGTTTTGACTTCATAATATGTTATCGGGGTTACTAATTTGATGTCAAGGTGTGTTACGCGCATTATCCATGTGACGCCTAAATAAAATTACGCGGTTTATGAATTTCATGCCTTTCATATATGCTATGCGGCGTACCGATTTAATGCCTAGATATTTTATTCGGATTGCTCATTTTACTGTATAGGAAGTTAGTTTTTAAACTTTAAGTCCTTTTCTCTTTTGTAATTTGACTGTTTCATCTTTATTCTTGTATATCCTTCATCCGTGTACACAATCGCAGGTTGTTGCATTGTATAACAAAATCGCAAATCTATTTACTTTAATTTTCAAGTGCTATGTATACTTTTAACATTAACCTTCTATCTGCATCGAGGTCGCCGCGAAAAAGAGGCAAATATTGATATCCAGTTTCACCTAGCGTTACAATTTTCACGTAAAGGAAATAATATGCCACTATTGTTTCGTTATCCATTCAGAAAATGTCGGAGGAACACTAAAACAAAGAAAATGGAAGAGAAGACGAATACAACGATGAGGTGGATAAAGATCGTCACCATGATGATGAATTTTAAGGTAGGTGTAGAATATGCTAGAACATTATTTTTGTAACTTACTCGGACCAATGTTTTGTAGAGGAAAGGATAGGACTGATAGATAATGGACTAAACTGAATTGTTTAGAATTACCAATGTTTTGTAGAGGAGAGGATAAAACTGATAGACAATGGACTAAACTGAATTGTTTAGAATTACCAATGTTTTTGTAGAGGACTGATAGATAATGGACTAACTGAATTGTTTAGAATTACCAATGTTTTTATAGAGGACTGATAGATAATGGACTAAACTGAATTGTTTAGAATTACCAATGTTTTGTAGAGGAAAGGGTAGGACTGACAGATAATGGACTAAACTGAATTGTTTAGAATTACCAATGTTTTTAATGGACTAAACTGAATTGTTTAGAATTACCAATGTTTTTGTAGAGGAGAGGATAAGACTGATAAACAATGGACTAAACTGAATTGTTTAGAATTGCCAATGTTTTTGTAGAGGACTGATAGATAATGGACTAACTGAATTGTTTAGAATTACCAATGTTTTTGTAGAGGACTGATAGATAATGGACTAAACTGAATTGTTTAGAATTACCAATGTTTTTGTAGAGGACTGATAGATAATGGATTAAACTGAATTGTTTAGAATTACCAATGTTTTTGTAGAGGAAAGGATAGGACTCAAAGAGAATGGATTATACTTTTGCACGGTACTTTGTTTTGAATGCTTTATGAACAAGAAAAACACCTAAATAATTTATTTCTCATCCAGATAGAGTTCAGAAACATGGACCGTGCTGCATTTGTATTTTTGCGCGGAATATCTATGGCAGATAAATCCATTATACATGGATTAAATAGCTGGAAAAAGAGGTTGGATGGGTTGGAAAACATTTCACAAATGTAATCCTTCAATTTTATTTTCAGTGCCTATGAGGTGGCGTGGATTTTATGGCTCGCTCTCATATACGCTAATGGTAAATACCTTTTGCCTCGGGTAGCAAAGGACATTTATGATGATCGATGCGATAAAGAGTACTAACTAGACAGCACACCTTAGAGTTAGGCTCAGTCAGTTTTATAGGGACGGGCGCTGGTTAATATTATTACGACCCTAGGTCTTAAACTATGTAACAAAAAGAAGTGAAATCAACACGTTTAGTAAATTTCAACACAATTTATTTCCTTTCAATGCAATGTAAAATATTAAAAGACACTCACTGTACTGCCGGTTAAATCTCAAATAATTCCAAATGTTCTATAACAAGTCCAAGAGTACAGAATGAATTCTAATAATCTTGAATGCGCTCGTTACCACGAGCCTTGAATGGCCTGATGTACCACAATGATATAACCCAGAATGCCTTTGAATGAGTTTCTGAATAATCACAATGTTTTAGTCAAAAAGCTCAATGAATACTTTGTAATTCCAATGAAACATTTAAATTAATAATTCCTCTCAGAATAATATCTGCAAGCAACTGCAAACTCTGACAATAGATTCACAAAAACCGATATGAAACAAGAATGGATAATTATTTATGAAATCCTATATTTACCTATATCACTTGACGTAAGACAATATAATTTCATAGGGAAAAACGAAGGTCTTCAACTCCATTTCAAGTAAACATCTTATTTACTTCTTAGAATCATGACAAAATCAGGTAGGCATTACCCTAGACCACCGGCAAAAATAATGCACTTGAGATAGATATACATAACACCTCTCTTGTAAAGAAAAAATTATTTATACAATAAAGCTTTGTCACAGAACGGACGAATGGATGGTTGGAATGCCACTTGTGGAAAATATGGAGACAACTCGCACCATAATTTAAGATTTAATTAAATGATTATGATTAATAATTAAAAAAAAAAATTAAAAAAAAATTGCACAATAGTATGGAAAAAACCCAAATAACTACAGTTAAAATGTTCTTAAATATTGACTATTCTTAAAGTTCTTAAGAGCACTTTCTGTTCACTGGGATTTCCGTACCGAATTATTTCTGACAATATACGCCCTCGATGGCTTCTTCATTGCATAGGTACGCCATCCCACAAGGGCTCATTACAAAGAATATTAGGAGTTTCCGTCAATGAATCGAGGGCTGGGGGTCTAATCTGTAACAATATAACATTAGGAAAGACACGAGTCTGCACCACTGGATAGTTCCAACCCTGCTAGTTTATCCTAATTTTGTCTGCTAATTTCCAACATAAGCCAGCCGTAATCAAGAATAGTTCAATTTTCAAAACAGCTCGACACACTTCGTTCAGTTTGTCACATAATGAAGAAAATGCAACAATTGTTCGCCGACTTTGATGCCTGGATAGGTACAGGGAAGGAAGTGCCGTTTGCATTCGGATAGTCTTGGATTTCACCATTGACCGAAAGGTCAGATCCCTGTGCGCCCTCCAATGTCGCCTTGATTCTGTAGGTGTGCTTTCCTATGGTTTCTCCACTGTGTAGTGAATTCTTGTGACTGGGGTTCTCGTGTCCGAACGTTCTTAGGACGTTCCGAGTTGTCTGCCCTTGTGGCAGGATTCTAGGGCTAGCACAATCTTCCGTTAGCAGTCTCAACCCGGCCTTATCTCTCTAGGGTTGGAAGCAGCTACATAACGAAAGTCGTTTCGAGTCATATATTATAGGGTTAATGTATGCATTACATACAGTGACTTATATACAGTGTCCTCGTGCTCTGTTTTATTCCAGTGCGCCTTTTATGTCACGTCTACAATTACTTTTATCTCTCTACACTAAATGAAAACAGAACTAACATTTTATGAATGACGACGAAAATATAAAATATTTACATTGCAGCTGACCTATACAAGTAGATTACAACTTAAAAGCAAAGTATATTCAATGTACTAGCATTGCATACATGAATATGAATTACAATCAATATATTTAATGAACATAATAGTCTGAAGGTTATAAATAATGACTTATAATAATAAATATGTAAGTAGTGAAACACAGTCTACAAGAATGAGTTGTAATAGAAGCTTCTAAACATTGCTCCTATTCTATATAAACAAAGAAAAAAAAGAAAAATTTACCTCCCAATAATATAATTCCCAGTTACAACACTTTTCCCTATATTATTCAACATAATAAAATAAAAGAAATTTCCTACCTTAAACTGGCTTCTCTAAATGTCCCGGTTTTAGCTCCTGTCCATAGAAATTGTACGTGTGACTGCCCAAGTTTTACATTGCATATGGTCGCTTTATACAGACCCATTGCAGGTATCACAAGCTTTTCGAATGCAGAGAACTTTTACGCTACTATCACGATCATATTACTTACATGAGGTTGTGTTCTACAGTGAACTTCAGATAATGAGTTTTAGCACAGTCGACTTCAGAAAATGTATTTTCTGGTCTCTATTATACTAAGAATCTAAACTTATTTAATGCATATATAAAAGAAAGGAATAATTTTAAGTCAGTTTGTGACACTTTCTTTTACATATTAGTAAAATATGCATATACTAATATAATAATTACTATTACATAAAAATATATCTTATTAATGACACAAAATAAAGCAATATACTAATTCTATGCTCGTGAGAGTGCATCTGGAAACAAATTATATTTTATGATGATGTCTTTAATGTCAGTAGTATATTCCTGCGGCATCAAGCTCTATCTCAACAATATCTCATTTTTGCTGGGGAATAGTAGTAAAATTAAGGGGTTGTGATCACTGAATATAATAATCGAAGAATGCGGCGAACTAACATACGCTTCAAAAAATGTTGCAAAGCCAATATTAAAGTCAAATATTTCATTCTCGATTATGGAATAATTTCTCTTGTTCTTGTTAAGTCTTTTGGAAAAATAAACACTGGATGTTCCAAGGCATTTTTATCTTCTTGAATCAATACTCCACTAACCCGTGCATCATTTGCATCAACAAACATTTTAAATAATGGACTGCAGTTTCGAATTGAAAGAACTGGTAGAACTCTAAGAATTGTTTATAATTTGTCAAAAGACTCCTGACATTCGTCAGACCAATCTAATTCAGATTACTTACTAAACAAATTTCTCGGAAGTTCGGCAATAGTGGAGAAATTTGAAAACATATTCCGATTATGTCCAGCCATATCCAAAGAACGCATCAGTTGCATGTTGCAAATAGGCGCTGGAAATTTAGAGATAGCCTTGGCCTTACCGTCTACAGGTTTAAACTGACATTGTCCCACAACATGCTCTAAACCCGTGATAAACGGAAAACTCATTTTCACATAAACTGATTGTCAGATTTGCATCAATAGATTCGATTAAAAAGTCACCGAATGGTTTCCAAGTGATCTTTCAATCTGTCGTTTTAGATTTCATCGGAGTATGTGTTGCAATTATCTGAAAAGATATTATCATGTTCATTAAACTCGAGAATGTGGACGGAAACTTTTTCGTACCGTTACAAGCCAGGGTTATTTGCTTGACTGAACGGTGTCAAACCCTGGCGTGACTCCGCTAGAAGTCATAAGATTACCCCAAATTTCCAAAAACTTCCATACAACTTCAGTTGTAAGTTAGAAATTATACATACATTTTACTGCAATCAATGCAAGACCACAGATCTTACAACTTTCCAATTGTCTATCAACCGCACATATGCGTGGTGTCTCTTCATCAATTTTCCGTACCATCAGCATTTCACGCCGTAAAACTATACAGCTTCCCCAAACACAGGGAACTATTTATACTACGCCGCCGTAGGCCAGTCGAATCGTGGTTTCGGGCCACATTTCTCCTGTAAAATTGCATCACGTTTGAAATCATGGCGACATAAACGCTATATGCCGAGTCCCTTCTTATTTATTCCATTGTATAATTTACCAGTCTCCAACCATAAATAGTGCACCTGGAGTCACACAACCAATATACACCACTAGATTTTAATAAGGACTATGGAACGACAGGGACACTCAAGCGGTTCTGACCTGAATTCACTCAAAGTAAACCATGACATCATAGAAACTCACAAACATTTCACTCCGTGACGTTTGCTCCTAGTAATTGGCTAATTATTTCGGGCTAAGGAATATTTCCACTGCACCAAGTTCCAGTAATCAAACAAGTAATCGCACAAATCTAAGAATTCCTTTCAACGGGGCGCTATAACAAAATGCGCATACTCCAAATTTATCACAATACCAAACGTCATCACTTTGTTCCTAGGTGCGATATATCAATACTCGTAGCACGGTTTTGTTTTAGATGGGGAATGAAGAGGAGGGTATATCTTAGTAGATTAGAGCAGATCAATTAAAACAGAAAGAGGAAACAATAATGAATAAATAAATTTAAAATATCAATATTATATCTATATTGAGTGCTTAATTTTTCCGTGATTGATGGCATTGATTTTCGTGAAGATTCTAAAACATAAATATCATGTTTACTTGAATC
>JAECUM010023094.1:0-13395 GCA_016617855.1 Megalonaias nervosa | reverse complement strand
TATATATATATATATATATATATATATATATATATGGAGGGTGGGTTGGTGTGTGCGGAGATATATAAACTTTTCATTCAAAGGTAACGATGTTTCTCGTGTTTCCTTTTAATTAAAAATCTTAGTAAATAAAAAATAAAATGTACTCATTCTACATATATTGTATGTACCACTTATATACGCTTATTTCCAATGTTATTAAAATTGACTACAAGAAGCAGTGTATTGACGGAAGAAGAGAGCTCTTCATAGACCATCAATGGGTCATCTAAAAGATTTTGTACTTCGGTTATTCTCCGTTTTATTTGAAATTGTTATTTGCTTGTTTATTATGAAGTTCTACTTTCTTTCGTATTGGTTAAACAGGAAAATGCAAGCTGCTGATATTGATATATGAAGATTGGTTTAAAATAAAGTACGAACATTGTACAACCACGTTCCGAACAGTGCCAGCAAACGTAACCGCCAAACTCAGAAGACTTTATTCAGTAATCGTTCAAACTTCTCTCAAGGGCAGAGTTAGGCCACTGAGAGTGACTGATTTATATTGCATTGCCATGTTTATAACCCAGTGCAAGGTAATGATGATTACACAAAGAGAGTATAATCGACACAAGGAAAAACGAGATCTAGAAACGAGATCCTGATATCACACATGTAGATTGTTATTTAAGTAACAACAATCACCCTTTAATACACCCTGATGAAGTACTTTGACCACCAATTAACTTGGCTCCACCTGCTCGATATATTCTTATATGAAATACAATTTTGTATTTTTTTTTATTATAACAAGCCAATTTGAATATGAATTTTAAGCAAATACTCAGAACGTATTCGTCATAAAACTGGATAATAAATTTAGCAACCGAATGAATGGGAAACAATGTTTGGCATGTATTTTGATGAAATGATGGCTTGAAAAACTTGGAGAGAAACTGAATTAACAGCAGACTGTGGACATGGCATAGAAGAAAATGCCGAAATGAACCAAGCAGATAAAACAATTAAAATTTACAAAGTCATCATCTTTTATTTTGTGCTGTTAGCACAAACATGTTCTCTGGATGTATCGACCAGGACCTCTGCGTGTTCTTCAGTCAGGCTGAACCAAGCATTAAACAAAAGTCATAGGCAAACTCAGATGACCTTATTCAGTGATCGTTAAAACTTCTATCAAGGACAGAGTTAGGTTCGTGACAGTGATAAATCATGAGAAATTAAGGCTTTATTTTCTAATTATTTTAAAAGTCAATTTTGGTCAAACTTTACGAATTAACGTTTGATAGAGATTACCAATGACATTATCTTAGTAAATTCATCCTATCGGTCATTTCGCTTAGTAATTTGAAGACAGTGGTTTAGTTATAACTTGAAATAGTGACTGCTACCCTGCTATGAAAACAACTAAGTTACAGCAAGGGCCAGAAGAGTTACCGTTCTTAGCGATACGTCAATTGTGGCACTCTTCGTCTTGTCTGCTCTCAATCAAAAATAATGCTTCTAATCTCAACTGACTCCTAGTTAATTTTTCTCTGAAAGAAATCATTATTGTCGGGAAAGATAGAAGCAATGTTTCCTTGACTTATGAACTACGGGTGATGAAGAACACTTTGACTTGCCAGTAGCGGGGTAAGACCCACATTTGTGACAAACAGATCTAATAGTCGCTCATTACTCTTTTTGACGTGATGTTGCCCTGCAGCTGCAGTTGCCAAGATTTAATATATCAGTTAGCCTATAAACAAAATAACCCAGTAACCCACTGAGATCATTCCTTTTTATCACACCAGACCATATATTATACATGCAGTCGACATATTTACATGTGATGTGACGTCATCCTGCGCACGTGCTTTATCAATGCAGTAAATGATTACGCAAACATATTCTCAAGGATATTATGACATTAAATGGACCAAAAAGAAGAAAGTTAGAAAACCAGCCTATATCAACATAAAAAACATGTATGTTAACTATCTATCTGGCTTCAGTGGCTAAGATAGTTTACATTATCTTCCAATCTGCTAATGAAAAATATATTGATAAATAGGGTGAAAATAAAACCCGAAATTTTAAGTTTGCAGCGCATGATTAGAACAAGAAAATAAATCAAAATTTAACATGTCTTTTTACAGATCCGAATAAAACCGAGTGTGTCCACATGTCAACAACAAGTACAAAATTATTGTCTCAAACAAGTTATCAATAATCAAGAAGAAGAAGAAGAAGAAGAAGAAATAAGGGAGTTGAACGATGATGATGATGATGATGATGATCATCATCATCATCATCATCATCATCGTCATCATCATCATGACAATTGCTTTATAGCTATTTTATAACATATGCTCCTGGAATACTGGATTAAATTTTTCTTTGAAATGTACGTAGTTAAGATTGAATAAAAATACCGCAATAAAACTTTAAAATATCAAAACAGTGCATCATCAAAATAATGTATAACACACAAATCCACGCACATAAATTGATTAATAACATCAAAAATGATAAATGTCGCAAATTAGTGACCTGAGGCAAAGTGACTTCTGCCATCTAATGTTAGCTGACACTCAAACATCCGATGTATTTCTTTATTCGTTTTCTCCTTCACTTCTTTCAAATTCTTCTTTTCCTTTTTCTTCGGTTTTAGGTTTTGATTACTTCCTTTCTGTATATATTTTCTCTTTGCATGAGTGTACTGTTTTCGTACTTAGCATATGGATTCACTGGCAAATATATACTATTTCTAACGCTTCATAACAGAACGTCGTAGTCCAGGAATACCGGGATGATACCCTTTCCTGGCAAAGAAACAAATTTGTTAGCTTTATAAAGATGCATTAAATAACCCTACAATCTTCGTCAAAGGTTAATTGAACTTGGGACAAAATTTAAACGTCTGCTGGCTGAATGATAGAACAGTGGAACCTTAAGCAATTATTTTCCGGTTAGTTAAAATTTACTTTAATCTGTCTCTGTAATATTTCTGCTGCTGCTGCTGCCACTGCCACTGCTCGAGAACATTAAAAATAAATCCATGAATATGACTAGGCCAGAAAATGAAATGATTCTGACCAAAGGTAGAAATTATATTTTCTTAATAAAAAATTAATAAAGAAAATATATAATACTTGTCCAGAAAGACGTTTGTCCAAAAAAGACGTTAGAGTCTCAATAAAGGTAGACCTGGATATACTTTTGCCTAAGTAAAATGCTTTATATGTCTATGTTAGACTGCGAAAGTAATTAGCGAAAGACAACCTTTGCAAAGTAAGCCTTTGGCATAAAGACACACCGTATATGGCACAATGGCACACAAGGCAATCGACATGTATATGATGTGCTAGATCATACTAAAGTAGACCTAAAAGAAGAGGAAACAGATGTTTGCTAGAATGAAGACAAAAGGCTAAATGTTAGGTTTAATTATAAGAATATTTCTGAATTTGTTGGCCCTCAGTCAGTTCTAATATTACTAGCATGTCACAGAATAGTCGGCCTTATTAGCAAGTTTCAGAATAGTTGGCCTTACGAGCAGGCACGATATATTTAAGCAGCACTGGCCTTAGCGAACGCGGGATCCGATTTGGATCATTTTGGTGGGTCCCCCTGGTACCCTGTGAGCACGGCATTTGGAAATAAACTTTTAAACAAGTTTTATATGATATTGAACTTAAAAGTTTCTTCCATCGCTTTAGAATTACTTTCTCTCGATAGATATATTTCTAAAAATTGCGAACACGCGGGGCCCCTGTGAGTACTGAGCCCGATTGTGCCAAATCAGTCTAGAAAGCATGCCCTGTATTTAGGCCTTACTAGCAACTTTCATAACTGTCGGCCTTACTAGCAAGTCTTATAATAGTCGGCCCTATTAGCAAGTCACAGAGAGAGAGAGAGAGAGAGAGAGAGAGAGAGAGAGAGAGAGAGAGAGAGAGAGAGAGAGAGAGAGATTATCAGATTGGTTAGAGAAGTTTTATTCGTCCCTGCTGAGGTTCGAACCTGGGTTCGCGGTGTACGACACCAATCGCCCTGTCTGCACCAACCAACCCCCATACCTCATCGATCAAGCATACATCTCAAATAAGGATGAAAGGTTCTTGTGTTGCAGACATACTCGTCTGCCGACCCAGTACTAAAATTCTCATCATCTTTTTTTCTATCTGTCCATTTAATATACGTAGTACCAAAACTAGAACGTATGTTGAAAAAGAAAGGGATATGTATCATTCGCTACATTAGGTTATAGCTGCATATACAACTCGGTTTAGAACTGAAACGAATATACAGATTTATTTTGCCTGATCAACACCCGTGGTAAAATGTTTGTTTAGATTTTAAAAAATACAAATCAGTAATTTTGGTAAAGACTTTTTCAGCTGATGCAAAATGTTACATAAGGTACGCAAGTGTAGAATGTGGGGAAGTCTTCAACAGTATCGTACTAACGGGGTGGCGGACGGGGCGCTTGCCCCGGGCGTTAAAGATCTTAGGGCGTCAAAACCAATGGCGGCAGAAGTCTAGGGGCGCTAAAACCCCTTTGGGCCATCATCGTCCTCCTGGACGCCATTTACTCTTATAACGCTACTGGTCTTCAAGAGTAAAAAAAAAACAACATACGTTTATATGAAATTAAGTTTTTAAATATTTTAAAGATCGCTTGCCAGGAGAAACGTTATTGTCAATAGTTTAGTGTTAATATGCAAAAAAGTCAAAATAAAATTTCAAAACATTTCAGGGTGGATTTGTTGTATTAGAATTATTAGAAGAGATAATTTACAAGTTTTATTACTTCAAGTTGAAAAACACATGCGGTTATAATACGAGTCTACCCAGGACTTACAGAGATGAAAAGTACGTCTATGTTAAGATGAAAAATTACCAGGGATGTGAAAGGCAACATCAGGATCTATAACACTAATCGTCACACAAACAACAACTTATTTGGTATCCTACACATGAATATGAAAGTTCCTGGACTGTCTAAGGTCGAGTTAAATTGTGTTTGATTAAGAACGTTTTGTGGATTAAGTTCACATCTTTAATCATTCAAGACAGAAAATAAGATGACAGGACTGTTCATAAAGGAATACAAATCAATTCACGATTTTCAGAAGAATTCAAAATTCGAACCGTACAAATATTGGTCATTCAATCGCAAGAAAAACATTAGGAAATGAATGTATTCTGATCGTGTAAAGACGAGATGAAGAGCATCTAAACGAAGGGCGTTGCTTTGTTTATAATGGCCCATGTGCTTTTTGCTTTACAACTTAAACACATCAGCTAAAGGGTACGTAACCACACTAAAGCAAAGCGAAATCACTAAACGCATGCATACATTTTTTTCTTTGCTTCGCTTCACAATATCTACAAATCTTTCTTCCGAGGAACATTTTGTTCAATACTCTCCATTACTATTTTATCCTTGCTGTAGAAAACGATCAAATCCAATGTATTCTCTCCAAAATCTTTAATTACAGATTTATATTTTTATATAATCAACTAAACAGATTTTGAGATGAATACAGCTCAAAAAAGTCTGCAAGGGTAACTGCTTTGTTTTATGTAGTTGAGATTTACACAATCGCCAAAGATAAACAACGTGTTTTGGACCTTCAAGTACATCATCCAGTAAAGTACTTACTTCTCAAATGTATCCACCGCTCCTGTGGTTTCAGGGTTAGAGCGTCCACCTGGGATGCGGGAGGTCGAGGGTTCGAACCCCAGACGGGTCATACCAAAGACTTATAAAAATGGTACTAGCAGCTGCCTCGCTTGGCGCTCAGCAGTAAGAGGTTAGTGTTAGGACTGGTCCGCCTGGTGTCAGGATAATGTGACTAGGTGGGACATCATGCTTCATGTCTGCGGCATGATGCCCCAATGCTTGACACCAATATAAACTTCCACACTGCAGACATCGTAGCGATAAGACTGCGCCCCCCCCCCCCATCGCCTTTTCCAGTTTGAAATAATCACATCTTAATATAAATCTCGTTAGTCATGAAAGTTCACTGACAATGTACTCGAAAACACTTTGTGCTAAAGTCTAAATTAGATATAGAGCAAATCAATTTTTTCCCCCACAATTGGTCACACCACAAACTGTCAGGCTTTGAAATTCCTGTAGAAACATGTATTGTGCTGAAAGCGTCCGGCAACTTCGGCACACCTTTGTCACCTTTGCCTACGTTTTCTAAGAAACCTCACACTATGCCTCTCGCACGAACTATAGCTAAAACCTGATTAACAGCATTATTTAAAAAGTTTTCCTGGCCATAAGGCATTCAGTAAATAAGAATTTTCAAACTGTTGGGGATTAGGAGATTGGGAAAGGAGCAAAGATGTGTTTAATTGTGTAACAGATACATTGCTTACTTTATGCATATTTACAGATGATTATCTAGTAATATCATATATCCGAACACACAGGGGTCCCCAACGTGTTTTTAATTGTCCGTAAGTCCAATTCAAGAAGAAGCTTGCATTTTATGTAATAACAGTTTTAAGCATAATATAAAAGATCAAGATAGTGCATTGATTACACTAGATTAATAAAAAGAGATGAAACGTACTTCTCTAGTTAATATTTATTAAGATTATTTTTTTAAAATACAAGGATTAGCTATGACATAATGCATATTGCTAAATAATTACAAGTTCCGGGCATATTAATATTAATTTATTTTGAAACCAATCTGGCTCGGATTTGACAACTTCTTAGACACAGCGAAAACCGTTATTTAACCTCTAAAGTGTATAGTAATTACTACTCTGGCAAGAATGACCTACTTGGATGCATGGTAATTATTACTCTGGGAAGAATAAGCTACTTAGATGTATGGTAACTAATACCCTGGGTAAAATAACCTACTTGGATGTATGGAAACTAATACCCCGGGTAAAATAACCTACTTGGATGTATGGTAACTAATACCCTGGGTAAAATAACCTACTTGGATGTATGGTAGCTAATACCCTGGGTAAATTAACCTACTTGGATGTATGGTAACTAATACCCTGGGTAAAATAACCTACTTGGATGTATGGCAGCTAATACCCTGGGTAAATTAACCTACTTAGATGTATGGTAACTAATACCCTGGGTAAAATAACTTACTTGGATGTATGGTAACTAATACCCTGTGTAAAATAACTTACTTGGATGTATGGTAACTAATAACCTGGGTAAAATAACCTACTTGGATGTATGTATGGTAACTAGTACCCTGGCAAGTAATAGCTATCTGGATGTAGGTAATTATTGCTCTGGGAAAAAAAATAAGCTACTTGGATGTATGGTAATTAGTTCTCTGGGATGAATAAGCTACTTATATGTATGGCAATCAGTACTCTGGGAGGAATGAGCTACTTGGATGTATTGTAATTAGTAGCCTGAGAAGAATAGGCTACCTAGGTATATGGTAATTAGTACTCTGGGAAGAATAAGCTACTTGGATGTATGGTAATCGGTACTCCGCTATGGCAATTATGCATGTCTATGTTGTCTGCTTAACTTTTATCCATGAATGTAGGTTGCAGTTTAAGCGAATATTCATTTGTAAACATGTTTAGACAGCTAACTGTTATCCATGATTGTAGATTGTACTGCTTTGTAAACATGCTGATATGATGTTTTGACCTTAAAATGTTCTGGTGATCTTTCTGCGTTGTAGATTTTCTGCAGGGTACTGAACAACACTCTATACTTTTGGACTTGTCATAGAATAGTTAGGGTTATTTTGGATTTATTTCACAATACTGCAATTTATTTTTAAATTTTCGCTTTATATTATAGGGAATTTGCTTGTTTGTAGAATTTTGCACAACAGTTTCGGCTTATCTCTGTTACTTAGTTTAAGACCATAGTCATAACAATATGTAAAATCCGTGATCAGAATGTTGCTTCCAGTGACCTTCAATTTGTTGCATGAATATCTTTCATGTTTAGGTAATGAACAAATTAAGTCAGCATTTTCAAATGGCGTATAGAATATGAAACCTAAACAAAAATTAAGAAACCAAATAATTCTTTGAATGTGTTTAATTAGATACTATTAATAGCATTTTACTTTGAACTGTAGTTTCTATTACACTGGACAAACTTGTCTTGAAGCTATTGAGGATAAATTCCAGCTCAGAAATTCATCATTCAGAATAAACGAACAGCCAATAAAACATACACGATGTTTATAAATAACACCTATTAGAATATGACACAAGATTATTCTTGTAGTTGTGCATAAGGAATTTGCATCTGAATCGTTGCAAACATGGCGTCATAGACTGGTCTCTGCCTTTAGCTTTGATACTATAATTAGTAATTGACAGTTGAGTGGCTTTACCTCCTCTTCCTAAGCTTCCGAACGTTTAAAATCTTTTTCAGATGCAGACCTCAGAACTGGCAATGGATGTAGAGACTGTCGTCAAAGTTCCACCATTGCTGGACCTCAGTGATGCCCTGTCAGACTCCTCCTCTCTCCTCCTCTTAGTGACTCTGGAGCGGGAGGCTGAAGTGTATCCGAGGCATCATTCTGTTTTCAGAATTAAGGGCACTATCATTTATTATAGTGATTACTCACAGGAGTGTTTCACAGATTTCGAAATAAGATGATGTTATAAAAGTTTGAAGATAACAATTTTCTAAATGATTTGCTAGGTATCATTTAGCGAAATTTTTTAATGTTAGGATCCAGGAAGGTCTTGGTATGTTTAACTAGCCAAATGATGTTTTGTTTTTATGTTGTGACTGTGTCCCTGCTTAAAAGCCTTTATATCAAGATTGATGGTGTGTACATGTTGCAGATATCTGCTCATTTTGACGTGTGCTATCACTTATTTTATTTAATAGTGTAGCTGACTGTATTCCTTGATTGATGGTTAGCCCTGGGCTGTATTGTTTACATGGGGGTTGACTGTGTGCCCCAACTTATTTCATTTTTATATTGTGATTGACTAAATATATGTTCCTGCTAAATAACCTTTACATTTATATTGATGATGTTCCCCACCAATTGTTACAATAGGTACTGCACTTGAATATTTGTTTCATTTTCCTTAGATATACTTTACATTGAGTTCGGTATATTTTTTTCATGTACATTGTTTAATTTGGAGTTGAATATGTGCCTTACCCCAGGATTGTGTTTTACATTGGGGTCAACTGTGTGTACCCGCCTATACTTGTTTGCAAGAAGGTTTACGGTGCACTCCATCCTATTTTCTTTACATTATGTTGAAAGTATGTTCCCACTTAACATTCTTTGCATTAACATTTTTTGTGTTCATTCACCTACATAGTCTATGTACGTATATTTTGTGTATTGATTTCTTACGTTGTTTATATGTATGTCACAAACACCGCAAGTTAATACCCATAGATTTGGAAGCGATATATGCCACACTAAACATGTGATGCGCGTACTCCACTTTTTTATTTCACATCATGGCTGTCTGTTTGCCTCCATTTAACATAATTTACATCCCGAATAATGGTATACGCCTGACTAGATTGTTTACGTTAGGGTTGACCATTTGCCCTCACCTTCTTTGGTATGACTCAGCTGGGGATCGAACCCACGACCGAGGCATCCGAGGCGGACGCTCTAACCACTAGGCCACCGGAGCGGTCAAGTTGGTTTCAGTGTGTTCCCCAACTTACATTCTTTGCATTGGGGTTACTGTGTGTTCCCATTTAGATTGTTTACATTGGGGTTGTGGCTACTTATGGGGCTAAACTTTTACAATAGTAAATTATAACATGGTAAATTTGTATCATGCAAAGAGATATTTGTATTTGAATTTCACAATTAGTAGCTTCATTTTGACGACAGGACGTGAGTTCATTTTGATATAACGTTGACTGTATGCCACGGCATGGTAAATATTTAACAATATTCACAGAATAGTGACTCTGTTTCCATGAACACGTTGCAGTCGTCTGTTCAAACTGACTGTTCTTCCTACAAATAATTTTACATCCGAGGTGTAAAGTGAATTGCTTTGCCTAAGCCATGTCACACTGCCTTATTGCATTCCCTTCTTATGCCTTGCCTTAGCCATGTCACATTTGCTTTGCGCATTCCCTACTTATGCCTTGCCTTAGCCATGTCATCTTGCCTTGTGCATTCCCTTCTTATCACTTGCCTTAGCCATGTCATCTTGCCTTGTGCATTCCCTTCTTATCACTTGCCTTAGCCATGTCACCTTGCCTTATTGCATTCCCTTCTTATGCCTTGACTTAGCCATGTCATGTTGCCTTGTGCATTCCATTCTTATGCGTTGCCTTAGCCATGTCACCTTGAATTGTGCAATGCCTTCTTATGTCTTGCCTTAGCCATGTCACATTGCTTTTGTGCATTGCCTTCTTATGCCTTGCCTTAGCAATGTCACATTGTCTTGTGTTTACCATTATCACGCCTTGCCTTAGCCATGTCACCTTGCTTTGTGCATTCTCTTATGCATTGCCTTAGCCATATCACCTTTTCTTGTACATTCCATTCTTATGCCTTGCCCTAGCTATGTCATTTCACCTTGTGCATTCCCATCGTATGCCATGCCTTAGCCATGTCACCTTGCCTTGTTCATTCCCATCTTATGCCTTGACTTAGTCATATCACCTTTCCTTGTGGATTCTCTTATGCACTGCCTTAACCATGTCACCTTGCCTTGTGCATTCCCATTTTAAGCACTGCATTAGCCATGTCACATTGTCTTTTGCATTCCCTTGTTATGCTTTGCATTAGCCATGTCACCTTGCTTGAGCATTCCCATCTTATGCCTGGCCTTGGCCATGTCACCTTGCCTTGTGTATTCCCTCCTTATGCCATGCATTAGACATATCAACTCGATTTGTGCATTCCCATCTTATGCATTGCGTTAGCCATGTCATCTTGCCTTGTACATTCCATTCTTATGCCTTGCCCTAGCTATGTCATTTCACCTTGTGCATTCCCATCGTATGCCATGCCTTAACCATGTCACCTTACCTTGAGCATCCCATTCTTATGCAATGCCTTAGCCATATCACCTTGTCTTGTGCATTCCTTTCTTATGCATTGCCTTAGGCATGTCACCATGCTTTGTGTTTTCCATTCTTATGCTTTGCAATAGGCATATCACCTTTCCTTGTGCTTTCCGTTCATATGCTGGGCATTAGCCATATCACCTTTTTTGTGTTTTCCATTCTTATGCCTTGCCGAACGCTTTTTGCTTTGCCTTGTGGGCGCATTGGATAATAAAAATATTTGTTATATATCACTGTAATAATATTGATATTTTTAAATTCATGGTATATTATAATATTTGTGTCAAAGAAAAAAAGTAAATTTCTCCTTCCCCATTTCAGTCCTATTTTGAGATTGAATCTGGACACGTGATGGATTCTTTTTTTAAAGTATAATTGTTCTTAATACAATTGTTTCATTTGGATATATTTACCCTGATGATTGTATAATAAGTATAGTTTAAAATGCCTATTTCTTTGGTAGATAAAAGCTCAAAGGTTAATGTCACTGTGCATGGCAGAAGAAAACCGGTTCAGGCACAATAACTAGAGCCCTTTATCTACAGATACCAAACTTTGACAAGTTTAACAAAAACTTTATTGATTTTATTAGTCAAAAGGTCATGGTCATTGCAAGTAATATAAACTAACCGGTTTCTGCACAACAGCATTATTTCAGATATACCTCGAAAGCAATTTGTGGATGGCTTGAACTTGAGGTAAGAAAGAAAACTGTTGATTTTAGGGTCAAGGGTCAATCACTGACTGTTAGAAGCAAATGGTTTCTGCATAATAATAGTCGTTATGTGTCACATACAGAGATCTGTGACTCATAGAATAAAAATGGTTTCTGAACAATGACTCGAAATCTGTCATCTGCAGGTACAAAAGTTTGTCCATTGCGTGCACTTGATATAAGAAAATAAACAAGTTTTAAGTTTGGAGTCAAAAGATGAAATGTCAAGGTCACTGTGCCACAAGAAAAAAACAACTTCTTGACGGCAAGGACTAAACTTTTTTGACGAATGGCAATTAAGATAAGAAATAAGCTGGTTAATTCTGGAATAAATTCAAGGTCACTCCGAAGAAAAGAAGACAAATGCTTTATGCAAACAAATGTTATCTACATAGAGATCATCAGACAGGGGGCGAGCATTTAATCTAATCGCAGTATTCGTGTTTATTTTGTCCATGATTAGAATGTTACGGTAAGAATTTATCACGTGCCTCTTTTTTTTGGGGGGGGGCGGCGCATTCTCCATGTTGGCGAGAGCTGGACTCTGCTCGACACTCAGAGATTGTCTGGTATAGACTAATTGGCCCCACATCTATTTTTCTCAGGTGCACCTTGCTGCTTATATACCTATCTACATATGACTGAAAAAGAACTCAGTACTGCTATTATCTTGGGTGCATGAAAATGATTAATTTCCTGCGTATATTAAAACTTGTTATACCAAACTTCTTGATTTGCATGCAAACACTATTGCATTTCCATGTAGAAGTAAATGGATTTGTTAATGTAAATACTGTGACATCTTAGCCCAGATCATAATTCCAATTACAGGGAACCCTCATGTACGTCTGTTAGATGAATGAATCCGTTCGGGATGGTATCTTTAAGTTTGATCAACTTGGGTAATCTGATGATAATGATGATGATGATGATGATGATGATGATGATGATGATGATGTTCGTCCTTCGGTCTCGAAGACGACCATGACTTCAGATCTGGGCTGGTTTGTGAGTGCGCAGATGGCTGGTGAGGCCAGTCTGCACTCTGAAGAGTCTAGGGCAATGAGGACAGGGAATTGCCGGGGGCTGGATGGACTGAAGGTCGGCGCTGGCTCTGCTCTTCCTCTGCTGGCGTTTCTGCTTGGCCTCGTTGATCCGGTGCTCTTCAAATGCAGCTGCGCCTGAGTTGATCTGGTGACGCCAGGCAGCGCGGTCTTCGGCAAGCTGCTCCCAGCTGTCTGGGTCAATGCCACAGGACTTCATGGAGGCTTTGAGCGTGTCCTTGAACCGTTTCTTTTGGCCTCCTCGGGAATTCTTGCCTTCAGCGAGTTCCCCATAGAACAGTCTCTTTGGGAGGCGCTCATCAGGCATACGGCAGACATGACCAGCCCAGCGGAGTTGTGACCTTCTGAGCATGGCATAGACGCTTGTCATCTCTTCTCTCTGGAGGACTTCTGTGTCAGGAGTCTTGTCCTGCCATTTGATGTGGAGCAGTTTTCTGAGGCAGTGCATGTGGAAGGAGTTAAGCTGTTTTGCATGGCGACTGTACACCGTCTATGTCTCACAGGCGTACAAGAGGGAGGGCAGTACTACTGCGCGGTACACCTTGAGCTTGGTTGGCAGGCTGATTCCTCTTCTGTTCCACACAGTATTG
>JAECUM010023093.1:0-29718 GCA_016617855.1 Megalonaias nervosa | reverse complement strand
TATAGGATGATTTGGAATTTTTATTCCAATTGAAAGCGTATCATTGATATCAGTTTTAATGTTTGCCATGGCGTTCCAACAAGTGCAGGAAATTAATCCAATTTCGTATTGTTTTTCACGATTAAGCTCTATTGGTGGAATATACTTTACTGAAAAGTTTGCGCTGTCTTTATCAGATTGACTAGAGTCAAGTAATAGCGTTGCTGACATTTATTATTATATTTTCATAAAATTAAGTCGCCGCGATTAAGTCGCGGTGCAAAGTATCGTATTCGTCAGATGCTAATAAATTTCTCGATCGCAAATTATCAAGTATGTCGATGATTTCATTGTCGATTTCAGCACCAACATTTCCTGCTTCTTTTGATGATATCAATAACATTAATCTGCCGATCATTTCAGTAACTGATGCGAATATTCTGACTCCAGTTCCAGTTTTTTCTTCTCTATATTTTTTTGCACGAATTCTATCTGTTAAAAAAAATTTTCTTCTAAAATCCCAACCCTTACCAAAAGGTTTTTCTCTGCTGCTATCTGCTGTTTTTCCAAATACAGCAGCAATAACACTATATCTCATTCTATCATAAAGTGGAAGCATTTCATCTCCTATGGCTGTGTTTAACTCTTTTTTAGCATCAGATCCGTCTCTTATTATTACATTTAATTTATCAATTAATGCGTTATATTCTGCATCTGCCCATTTACTTATATTATCAATATCTTTTATACTTTCTTTAACTAAAAATTTATCATATTCATCATCGTTTATCACATCATTTGCTTGTTTTACAAACCATTTTCTTTGCTCATCAACATCTATAAACCTTACAGTAAGCTCACCAACTCTTTTTTGTTCCTCTTTAATATCTTTTATTTCTTCTGATAAATTTTTTATAATTTTTTTAATTTCTTGTGTTGTTAATACTGCTAATCTTCGTTCAAGTTCCAGCGGATTATTTATTAACCGATCCAATTCAGCTTGTCTCGCATCAGGATCAGCTATATTTGCTACAAGTGCCTCAGCTAATTTTTTTTTTCCGCATCAGATCTCTCAATAATTCTTCCAGCAGCTGCTTCTTATTGTTCTTTAACTAGTCCGAATAAACCTTTTTCCTGTAGTTGTTTAAGTTCTTCTTCTGATAGTGGTTTAGTTTCAGGTTGTTTTCCAAGTAATGCTTCAGTAATTGGTTTGAGAGCGGTTGCTGCTGTTTCTGCTGCGGTAACTTGACCGCGCCGTGCTTGCTGTACTAGCAGTTTAAATTTTGCCTGAGACTGTGCAAGTTTTTTTAGATTTTCGATATGTTTTCTGTACTTTGCTTGTTTTTCCATTAATTATATACTATTTTCTATAAAACTTATTGTAGATAGTTTTCAATACAACATCGAAACATTTTATTCTTATCATTCGTTAACTTATCGAACAAGAAGAAATCGTATCTATTTGCCGTTGCTTGACGGTACAGTTCAATAAATTTATCTTTTGTTACGTCGCCGCATTGTTCGTTCGCGATATTTCTAACGTCAATATTGTCAAGTCCTGGAAATAATATAAAACAACCAGTATTTCGCCTAATAAATCTGTCAACATTATAATATCCCTGAGCGAGATAAATAGAATTACATTTCTTATTTCGCGACAGTGAAAAATACGATCTGATTTTATTCATTTCTTCATTGTTTAGCGGAATATCATCAAAAACAACTATTTTGTGTTCGGACTAATCGAGTTGATTAACTGGAATAAGTTCTTCCGGTTGTTTGATAATAAAGAAATCTTCGCCAGATTCAAGATCGTCACGAAGTTTGTCATTATAATTGCTAAGTAGCTCGTACTTATCTTGCTGCGGATTAATTGTATAAATATAAACGCGATCGTAGTTAAAATTATCTCCGAGAAGTAAATTCATAAGTAAATTTGTTTTGCCAGATCCAGTTCTACCAACTATAAGATAATGACAATCTGGAAGCTCATTGTTATGTTTATGTTTCACCAACCGCTCTGTATCAAAGTTTAATATAGACGATTTTGCCATTATATAATTTTATTGTATATAATTTTGTCAAGCAGTAAATAAATAATGAGTTTTTACTCAAAATTTGGAACAACAGTAGGAGATTCAACAACTGCTCAACAAGGTGACTTATCTAAGTATGCAACTCTTGATCAGCTCAAAAATGAAATTACTAATTTATTAAATATCACAAGTGTCGATCAAAATGAAGTCGTCGTTTTTCAGGACAAAGAAGGACGATTAAAAACGAGTAATATACAACTATCAGATGTACTTGTACGAATTCCCAACGCGATTGTTAATAATATAGTTACTTTTGCCGACCAAGGTAAAATACAAGATTCGGGCAAGTCCGTTAACGATTATGTTAGGAAAACTGGCGATGTATTTACCGGCGACATTGCTATGTCAAGAAAAAAAATTACATATCTGGGAGATCCAATCGCAGATACAGACGCAGCAACAAAAAAATATGTCGACGATCAAGAATCCAAATACGTGTCAGTGCGCGGTGGTATAATGCGTGCATTTCTCGACATGAATAATAATGGTATTAATAATCTCAGAACACCAGAAACAGATTTCGACGCCGCAACTAAAAAATACTTCGACGATAAGGAAATTCCAATAACGACTTCGTTAACGACAATTAATGATGGAATTGCTGCATTTAGAGCTGAATATATTAGTCATGTACAAACATTTCTAAATTTTCGTAGAAATGTAAACAGAAATATTAACGAATTTTTTGGAACTCCACCAATCGTTGACATAAAACTTACCGACATTAACATGAAAATCAACGATATTGTTAGTGGAATTCCTAATATCATTGAAAAAACGAATCTAGTAACAAAGTTACTTGCTGGAATGCCTCACAAGCAGATATTTAACGTAGTATACACAGTAGCATCAGGATTAGGAGTATGGACACTGCAAGATAATAATCTCAAGCACACCGCAGAAGTCACTGGTGTATACAGGCTGTCTATATTTAGCATAGCAAAATTCAGTATATTTACTACATTTCCATGGCGTCATTCAATCGATACTTTTTCTGGAGTTGTATCCGTTATAATAAATAAAGATGCGGAAGAAACATTTCTGCTGGAGGCATCTGACAAAAATTTAACCAGAGCGTTATACTGGTGGTGCTTGGAATTTGTGTGTGAAACTCCCCAATTAGTGACTTAAATAATGGTATATAAACAAATATTATATAATGAAAAAAATATAGTCGATTTTAATCATATTTCAGAAAACATTCCCAAACAAGATGTTGACGCGTTAATGCAATATTACAGATACTATCATAAAAATCTTTGGTGCGTCAAAAAATGTTACAAATACTATGCAAAAATACTACGAGTGATATCATATCTACCGCTGCTAATGACCGGCTCTGGTATAATTTCAAGTGGCGCATCATTAAATCCGTTTTTGTTAATAATATCTGGTGTCGGTGTTTCTCTTGCAGCAGCTTGTAAAAAAGTTGAATCTCGACTCGCGACTAAAAAAAATGCTTGCAAAACAGCAAGTATAACTTATAAAAAATTACTTGATCAAATTCGATCTTACTTGCGTGGCATAAAATATGATATGGACGATTTAATACGCTAGTTTCGCATTATTGATAGTATGTTAACAGATATTCTGCCAATGAGAGTCAGCAAATACGAAAAAGATTATAATAAAAAGTAGATGTTTAATTTTGTGTGGCTTTATCAAATAATATATCAACCATGTTATCGATAAATGTCATCACATCATCTGCCCAACCCGCTATTCTCATATCATTTTCAGTCGCGAATAACCAAACTGACCCATATTTTGGTGATATATGATATCCAACTTTTTTAATACAATCGCTTATTATTTTAGTTTTTATACCAGTATAACTTGAGGCTGATTTGATTGAATTAAATCTCTTACAAAATTTATTTGTCAGATCAAATCCAACATGTCGGATTGAATGACAGAATGACATTATATATAATATTTCATTTGTTTAATATAAAATTTTGTCTAAACTATAAAAATAAAAATAAGTATAGGGCTGTAATAGTAGTATATGTATTTGAGTTGTTCCTATCTCAGAGACCCCCTACCCCGACAAAACAAATTTTGTCAGAAATATGAAAGTCATCATTTTAAGCTAAAAAAGGCTGCTGACAAAAATTTTAACGTATAACGTTTTGGAGGGGTAGGGGGTCTCTGAGAGAGGAACCTCAAACTATCAATACTCCTACATATTTGTTTGTTTTTCTAATCAATTCCTCAACGGTATGAAATACGATGTCTCAGATAACGAGGCAGTATATCCCTTACATCGCCTTACAAAAGTGTACATATTTCGATGTTAAGTCATCAGGTCACTGTATTTTGTTCACACATCATGAGTTGAACTTCCAAGTAGTGAATTATATTTGAACTGCAGTTGTCTTACTTATGCTCTTTACCTTTGAGAGAGAGAGAGAGAGAGAGAGAGAGAGAGAGAGAGAGAGAGAGAGAGAGAGAGAGAGAAGGGGGGGCAGTCTTTGGATCCGCTCATGGCGCAATAATACTCATATATAAACATTCTCGCGAGCGTCTGCAGTTGATTCTAGATCAATGATCAATTTCCACACATTAGTCACTAGTGACGTATGAAAAATAACGATGAAAAGTATTAATAATCCCCGTTTTCTAAATTAATTTAATATGGTACACATTTTCATCACAATCTTTCTGCTTTCTGTTCTCCCCTCCCCTCTCATGCATAATGGACAAACTGCGCAGAAATGTGGAATGAGAGAGGAAAAGGAATTTGGGCTGGATTAAAACCTTGAAATAGAAATTACACTAAGTAACCTGCAAGAATATGGTTTGTCCTAACGATACGTGTGCACTTTCCCTGGGATTTATCTACAGTGTTTATCAATGATACAATGTTGCAAACCAGTAAATTCCTCGGTTACGTGGTACACATACTGTGATATATTTAATGTTATGTTTTTTGTTTGTTTTTTCTTAAACATACCATAATGTTCTAAAAAAATCGATTATTATTATTTAAATATGAAAATGTCCAAAGGCCTCTCTCTCTCTCTCTCTCTCTCTCTCTCTCTCTCTCTACCATAGTAGCAAGATACGGGCTAAAATATATGAATTGACGAACGTAGAAGATTTTATTTTCTGTCATCCCACGATATCTCTGGACTTATGAATGATGGTAAAAGTTAAGTCAAACCGACCAAAGGATGAGAGAGAGAGAGAGAGAGAGAGAGAGAGAGAGAGAGAGAGAGAGAGAGAGAGAGAGAGAGAGAGAGAGAGAGAGAAGAGAGAGAGAGAGAGAGAGGGTTATGGTCGGTTGTACTGTTGCTAAAGCAGAATAATGACTTAGATCAACTGTAAATATATTAAAATATTTTAATTACCTCTTGTTGGTTCGTCAGTTGGCTTAGTTTCTATTCCACATTAATTTCCATGCGCCGGTATGTGAATGGCGTTCATGTGAATGACGTAGCTATCCCAGTGTAAATAGTGCTCTACTGTACTTTTATCATTAAAACCATCTTTCATGTTTAAATCATAAGTGTGTATTATATTGATATAATCAATGTGGAGAGAAATGGAAACCAAGAAAAGAAAACAATCAACTTATCAATATGCAGAGGTGACTGTAAATAGCAACTAAGTGCATAAAACTACATTTTGTAGCGGACACATTCGGGGATATGAGGAGTTCATTCACTAGGTCAATACACAGCTGCTTGTAGTAAATCTGAACTCCGTTCAAAGGGCAAATATATGTATTTGTATGTGATATAAATAAAATATATGTACAGTATGTACGCTGTATCAATGATATACCACTCGTTGTATAAATTTTTCATTAAAAGGAAACGAAGCAAGCTTCGTTTCCGTTTAATGAAAAATTTATACATCCCACGGTATATCATTGATACAGTGTACATACTGTACATATATTTTATTTATATCACATACAAATACATATATTTGCCCTTTGAATTTGTATATATAATGTACTAAGTACTTAAAGCACAGGGGAAAAGCTGCTCAATTATATGCACAAATCAGTTTTGGGAATTGTTTTACAATTTTAAAAATAAATTTTAATTTTTTTTAAAAACCCTGGGAGAAAAGAGTGCTATGGTCAGCAACAAAAAATAAGGATGGTCAGCAGACCAGAAACACATTTTGGTTTTGGCCTAATGAACTGTATATACAGCGGTTCCCCTCTTATACCACCACCCCTTCTGCACCAGGAACGTGGTCTCATAAGACTGGTGGCCTTTCCAGAGGTAGACTATATTTGTGAGATATGTATGTACTGTATATGTATGTGTATATAGTAGGAAAGCTACTTTTGACTTAAAGCAGTTAAAAGTAGCATTAAATATTAAAATGTTCTTCTTGTCTTAAAAACAGTTATTTCAAGGTAACATAAATTAATAGTTCTTATTCTTAGGTGTGAAATGTGAGTGGGGTATTGTTGGGATGCGCATTACAAAACCGTTCCAAAATGTCATTTAAATCTTGGTACATATGTTGTTTTGTATTTAAAATAATTCTGTTTCCATTTACTCCATTTTCCCATAGTCCTACAATGCAAGCCCTCAACCCTGATATTTATGTTTTGGGCATTGAGGTCTTACTGCCCAAATCATAGCACTGTATAGCGTGTTCTGATGATGATAACATTGGAATGATAAAATTTTCAGTGATATCTCACACACTTGGCAGCCAATATCAGCGCTTTTCTACCAATTAAAGTTATAATGTTTTTGACTTCACTTACTCTAGTGTCTTTTTTCCTCATAAAAATTCAAATTCCCACACAAGCAAATGGAAAACAGTTCTGGTTCTGTTGGCCTGCATTTCAGTTGGCTGGAATGCAATGGAAGCTGGGAATACCAAAATTGGCTAAAAAGATGATAAGAATCTTGAATGAAAGGAAGCTATCTAAACACGTTCTTCAGTATTAATATTTTTTTATTCATTTCGTTATTCTTTTATACTTCAACTTTATCCAACTTTGGTATTCCCGGCTTCTATCGCTTTCCTGCCAAAAGAAATGTAGGCCAGTGAAACTTAAAAACAGGCCTGTGCTTGTGTGAAAATTTGAACTTATTAGAAAAAGACATCAGAGTAAGTAAAGTCTGACTAAAACATTATGACTTTAATTTGTAGAAAAGTGTCATTATGGGCTGCCAAGTGTGTGAGATATTCCGGAAAATTTGACTTTCGTTACTATGTCAGTCAACATCAAAACACGCTACACAGTGCCATTATTTAAACAGTAAGACCTCGATGCCCTAAACATAAATATCAGGGTCGAGGGCTTACATTGTAGGACTATATTTTCCCACTGCTAAAAATATTCTCCTTATCTTTTACATTCTTGTTTATTTGAGTCTCCCAACAAAATCTGTTGGCAAGTGAACTCTTCCCATTGTTGTCAAGTTGAATAACTTGCACTTTTATTTCAAAAGTATTATTTCTCAGTTTACATGATGACATGTTAAAGTTTTGCAATGATTTATTCCTATGTTGCTAATTATACAGTACTGCAATTTAATTTTGCAGACAAAGCATTTGTAAACGAAATGCCTTGTTCTAAGGAAGTCATACATTTACTGTCACTTGATTTTAATGATATAATAATAAACTTAGTGGTACATGTACTTTAGCCAACACTTCTTTCAGTAATGAAAACCTGACATCCGGAAACAGACATCGGGAAAGATAATAGGATTACTTACCTTACCATAATTAAATATTAGTTCTGAACACATATTAAAATAAAATGTGGCTACTTGTGAGGGGTAAATTTTATAATTTTGCACTAATATGTTGTCTGCTGGTCACGTTAGAGGGGTGGCTTTTCTTGAGGGGTACTTTTGAACACAGACTCGTCAGTACCTAGGGATTCTAGCCGTAAAGGGGGTGGGGGTGGGGGTGGGGCTACTGTAATTGCTTATGAGTGGAGTCCAAATACAAATGCAAACTGCAAAGATGTGCTGGCAGATCTAGGTTTATGGAGTTTATCACGAGTAATCGGTAAAGCAGACAGCATAACCCTGATCTGCTGATGTGGTATATGATGACAGATTAGGGCTTATTTTATTTGGAGTTGGACTTGAAAGCAAATATATTGAGTGGACATAGGTATCATTTTCCTTGTGGTCACTGCGTTGATGTACTTGACATTCAAATTTTAAGTTTCTGCAAATTATTTGCAAGTTCAGGTATATGGATGAACTGAGATTCATCATTGTGCAAATACGGTGAAATTTTTGGATCTGCAAAACACTTGTGAACCTACCTGTTACATATTTTTGTAAAACTTGATCCAGCAAGCTTGGTAACAAACTATATGATCATTTTAGGGAAAGATCTTGATTTTGTTTGTCATTTGATGGCAAAACAACATGACTAGGACAGTTAGAGTGATGTGCCTTACACCAGGACACACCAGGGTAAAAAAAAATACATGGTCTCCTTTGGGAACAGTTGGCCTTTGTGCCATATATACTAACTTGTATGTCTGAGCCAACTGCAGACAACATATACCCTGATCTGCCATTACATAATGTATGGGCAGATCAGGGTCTGTGTTGCTTGTTCTGCTGATTACTCCTAGCAAATTGCATAGACCCAGATCTCCTAGCACATTATGTGATGGCAGATCTGGGTCACTGCAGATTGCAGTTGGACCTCCTGACTTATAAATGTGTACATGTAGTATATTATGATGTTGAATATGAGAGGTCAGTACTTGCTGTCATTGCTCTGTCAAGACAGTTTTCACTATACCAAAGCTATCATTAGTGTTACAATAGACAACAGATTTTGTTAATTTTAGGGGATGTATTTATAAGCACTCCCAAGACTTAATGCTTGGAACATGTACTGGTATATTATAATCAGATGTGTGCTGTATGTAATTGATCTGCCATTGCATAATGTGCTAGCAGATCTGGATGTGTGCAGTTTGTTTGAAGTATTCAGTTGAACAAACAAAATAAACCTGATCTGCAGGCACATTATGCAATGTCAGGTGAGAATCTGTGTTATTTTGGACTCCACATATAAGTGGGTATATTCATTATATGAAATATAACATTTATAGACATTGATGGCAGCTCAGGGTCTATGTTGTTTGCAGTTGGACATGACTTATAAGGGAGTATAGATGGTATGTGAAATTTAACATTCATGGTCATGATGCATATCTCTGGTCACCATTCATAGGTATGTGGCCAGATTTGTAGAGAGGTTTGGACTTGACACAGACAATTAAAACAGCAATAATTCATCATTGGGACAGTGGGCCTCAAATTTATCTGCGTTTTGTACAGTATATTGTACAGTATATATTTTATTTAGGATGTGTAAAATGCATATATTATCTTATACCATACATGAAAGAAACCACTTATCAGCATCTGTTAATTACATTCCACTCAAAATGATGATAGGTTCAGATTTTCTGTATTGTTGTTTAAATCATAAGACTTTACATTGAAATTGATACTTTCCAGCATCTTGCTAAATAATATTGCTTATAATTATGAAATTTTTAGTAGGTATACTACAGGTGTTGAGGGAAAGAGCCAAAAGAGTATTGTTATTTCCAGTTTTGAGGTAGAGAATATTAGTTTTTTTTGGTAATAAATGCTAAACACCTTGGTTTTTGGTGGTGATTAATGTTATCTAGAGGATGATCGACCTCGGTGTTATTCCTGGATCAAGTGAATAATAAAATTATATGAAATTAATGGATGGAATAAATGGAAGTCTGAGCAGAGATATAGAACAGCATGAGTCCCTGTATATAAAATATTACAATTTAATCAGTCAGTTAAACAAAATGAAATTGTACAAGACACTGGAAGGATACTCTTCTACATGTACTAGAAAATAATTACCAAAAGTTATTTAGAAAATGAAATTATCAGTTCTATTTACACAGATATAACAAATTTCATCATAAAATTGAGTTTAAGTTTTCAAACTCAGTTGCTGGACGCATGCCTGCATAACCCGATGACTTGATTGCAGGTCACTCCAGATTCAACACCGGTGGTAGGTTGGGGTCAATTTATCCCTCTGGCTCCCTTGTGTTGCAGCCTTCAAAGACTTCTCTCTTTCCACCACCTTCTGTAATTGCAATATAGATCATCTTCTGCATTTTCTGCTATGTTGTGTGACATTGTGTGGAGCTGTTTCCTTGTTAAAATAAATAAAACTGCAACTGAAATATTCTGTATCACTGCTACTTGGGTAGAATATTACCTCCTCTCATTACATCAGATATTATCATATCGGCAATTCAAATGGACACTAATTGCTACTATGGTTCTCCGGTCACAGCATTGCATTTCATACCTTATAAATTCTAGCTCAGTTCCTTCTATACATAGTAAAGGCAGATTTATTATTTCTCTAACAGGACTATTTAGCATCACTAATTAATCTATTGCATATTCTAGTAATTTAATAAACCATAATGCCCATTCTGTAAAGACTATTAATCACTATCTGGATTAAGTATTGGCTTGCAGGTGCTCTAATGCTACTACAATTCATTCTCAAATAAAAGAACTCACAACTTTTCATTATACAAATGAATTAACGAAATTCACATCATGTCTTGACTGCATATTTTCTAACTAACAATTCATTGGCATAACATCTTAACAACATAATGATAATATCAATTCCTAGCAAAGATGATTCATATGACATATAAGAAAGATAAATTCAAACAATTATCTCAAGACTCCTATCAAGAAAAAAACGTGTGAAATTCTTAGAATACATGAGTCATATAATATTGAAGACAAATGAATTCAAGCACTTATCTTCAGACTCACATCAAGGAAAGATTGTTTGAAACAAAGTTACAGTACCTTGCTCTCTTTCTTCTTTTACAGAATTGTCTCGTAACAACACCCTCTACCTCTTTCGGAGAGTGAAGACTTTTGCCTAACACAAAACTAAATTTTATGGCATAAGACATTTAGGAGAAACCAAAGCTTTGCCTGACAAACAACCCCCAAACCATTACTTATCCAATCAGGATGTTAGGTTTATTTAACTGCCAAAATTAACACATACTGATCAAGGTTTGGAAAATTCCATAGATTTTGTGCTTCCCTTAATTAACCAATCTCAGCAACGTTTCAACTTATGACAAATTTTTCAGCAAGTACAAATGCTGTTTCTGCAACATTGCAGCCCTTGGCATTTTTGATGCTTAGAACCAAATTCACCTTGCCTTGACCAATTTGCCTGATCATTAAAAATCAATCATGCTGACACAAGGGACACAGAAACAATGTATTCTGGCTCAGACCCTAGACTTAACACAGTACCTAAACGTCAAAACACATTCAGCATCTTAATTGGCTATGTGCGACATTTACACCTGCAATATTCACTCCATTATGTGTTGATAATGACATCTACAAGACTCATACTGTTATACTCATCAAAAAGTGTTACAATTTCAGTAACATTAATTTAGGATCAGAAAATAGTCAAAATTTGCTTTCATTAACTTTTTATAACATAAGTAGTTAACCGATTTGCTAAAAAAGTCCTAAGTAGATAAAAGTTTTAGAAAAGTGAAATCCCAGAATTAAGATAAGGAATGTAAAACCAAATTATTATCTATCCATTTTGAAATTACAGAAAATGAACGTAACTAGGCAGTAAACTCTGGTGTACCAATTTTTGTGAATTTCCTCGTTTGAACAAACCTCAGTGCCAATTTAGATGGACAATCGATACTGATCAAGTACTTGAATTCACAGTAGATAGTGGTATATTTTGGTCTGCCATAAAAAAATTGTGCACCCTTTCATTTAGTGTAGTTTTGCTGGATTGGAACATTAGTGATCTGTAAGGATGAACTAGCAAAAAATGAAGGGTAACATAGATTCTGTTAACCTGTGGTATCTTGTCGAAGGTAGCTGTAAAGAAAAATGTTTGGTTCACCATGAAGATTCTTCACTCTTCTTAAAGAATTGTAGATTTTGATCTTTGCTATGCAAATTCACAAGATAGGTAAAGCTGTTTACAGTTTGATAAAGAGATTTGAATAAACTCAACTGATTGAAGGTTATTTTTAAAGAACTAGTATAGTAGTAATAAGTCTGCTATGGTAGTTATTTGAGAATTTTGAATATGCCTGTTTACTTGATAATGTATTTTATGGTACATACTTCGTGCATTTTAATAGTTTCTAGAGTACAGTGTGAATAAGACGTGCTAATTGAAATTCAATCTTTTCTCAACACTGATTAAAATTATGTTGGATCTTTTCATGTTTGTGCCAGATCTTTATCTGGGGATAATGTTGACTGAAATTAAGTTTATTTTACTCCATCATCATAAATAGCTTACATCTATGGTTCAGCTTTGGATTCAAATGGGTTTATGTTAATTTACTCCATCAAATTTTTTCTTTTTTCTGCCAAGTTTCTTGTAATTTCTATTGAAATTTAAGCAAGGCAATTAAGACTTTATGCATACTGCAGAGAAGGCATATATAACCTATAGCCTGTGGATCACGTTCAAGCCGCAACCTAGTTTTATCCAGTTACATTTACATGATATGGTGCAGCTTTAAAAATCTCTATTTGGCCTGTGTTCTAAACGAAGTTGTGAATGCCTGACGTAGAGTATTAGAAACCTTACATCTTACCTTTTCATTTAACAATCCTAATATATTTCTATGCTTGGCAAACATAAATTGTGTCTACAATAATAATGATAATAATAAACATAATAATGATATTATTTTTAGTGGGTAAAGCTGGTTAAGCTAACTTTCAGTTAATCTCACACACGCCTTCAGGGGCATACAACATTCTAGACATGTGCACAATATATATAGGAAGAAAGAATGTATGAATTACAGAGTAATGTCACACAAATATTTCACTTGAAACTTGCGATGTATATACTTGTACATGTACATCATTGTAGCATGTTTGTGGCTGATTTATGCATACACATTAGCAGAAAAGAGAAACTGCTGGAATGGGATATTTGGTAAGAGATAATATATGCATACATAGTTGAAACATCCCAATTTAAACACAGTAAGATTGTCAACCTGCTTTTTGCTCAAGGTGGTAACGGATTCCACTCAGACCATTTGTATATGTAAATTGACTTTTTTAAAGCATTAGTTTTTGTTTTGGTTGCTTTAAACATAGGTCTGTTGTTGAGCTTAAATAGTTCATTGAGGCAGTTGTGCTCATTCAGGTGAAGAGGTGTTTAGTTATGAAGGGCTTTATAGACCAAAATACATCAATGATATGAAATTCTCTTAAAGACCAAGTTAAAATTTTATATGCAGAGCAAGACACTAAGGTAGGAGGTAGAGGCAAAAGCTAGTTCCTTGTAGTTGTAGATATTCTTCCCGAGTAATTGGCCCCCCTGAAATTGATGCCAGGTGTTGAAGATGGCCAGATGTTCATTGCTGTCAATCATGTAGCATGGAGAGGAAGGCCCAATTGTAGGGTTTGTAGACAGTTTGCTGTTTGAACAGCTGATGTTTTTGAGCCTGGAGTGCAGCCACAAACAATTTGTAAATAGCAAATCCTGTATCATCATTATTCCTACACAGTTGATTACTGTTGGCATAAATCATGTACCAACTACCTTCATAAGGAGGTGTATAAACCAACAAAATGTCAAACCAGCTACAAAATGGCCTGATAATACAAGAATATACTTTTGTAATTAGACATTGCATATATTATTCTGGAAAGTGAGATGTCTTAATGTTCACCTTCTGTTTTTGACTGCGACAGTTGTGACATAAAATTCATCAGACATTTCTGGCTAAAATAACTGCCTTCACCGAGTACAGCAATCACATAACTGTGAATAGCATAAGCTAGGGATGTACATATCACATACGATATAATAAAAATCAGATTATTGTTTATGAAGTACACATTCCAAATGTTCGTGCCAAAGACTTATAAAAATGGTACTAACAGCTGTCTCGATAGGTGCTCAGCATTAAGAAGTTAGTATTAGGACAGTCGGCCTGGTGTCAGGGTAATGTGGCTGGATGGGACATCTTGCTTCATATCTGCGGCACAATGCCTCAGTGCTAGACATCACTAAAAACTGCCACACTGCAGACATCATAGCGATATGACTGAAAAATTGACCTACATTAAAAATCCAAATCACACACACACACACACACACACATTCCAAATGTACATGTATCAAAAAAATTATTTCTTAAGTCAATCTACAGTCAGTCCTACTCATACGACACAAGTTATTATTCACACATGACATTGAACTGTTACTATTTAATTTCTATAATTTTGAGAGAATGGTGTACTATCTGTAAAATTGATCTGAAGACATGTTTCTTAAACAGCCAACAGAAGGGCATGTATTGCAGTATTAATTATATTAGGTCATTCATATCATGTTTTATCATGACTAAACTGGCAATACACACACTATGATGGATCCAGATCTGCTTTAACAATGTGTCAGAAGATTAGGGTCTGTATCAGTTAAAATGTTGAAAGAACAGTGTCAACTCTGTCCTTCTGGTGGATTATGTGATTGCGGGTCAGGTCACCATTGTTGGTAGTAGCTCGTGTCTTATATACAGGTATATAGGTTACTTTGTACAGCTTGAATTTGTGTGTAAAGTATGTCCTCAATCTCGGTTAACATCAGGAATTTTTATGCATTCAAGGTTTTCATTGATAACATAGACATATGTAAATTACTTACTCCTAAGAGATAACAATACATAGCTTTCTAAAAAGGGTTTTTTTTTTTTTTAAATGAACTTTGGATCTTTTCTATATTTCAGTGTTCAGCATTTTTATGTCTTCTTTTCTAAAAGATATTTTACAAATATATTGTGGCATTTTCTGAAGCAGGTAATTATTTTGCAGATACCCAGATCTGCTGTCGTATAATGTGCCAATGGATATGCATCTATGTAGTTGTTAAGAGTAATCAGAAGAAGAAACAACATAGACCCTGATCTGCCAGCATATTATGTGATGGTAGATCAGGTCTATGTCACTTGCAATTGGACCTGATTTGTATGCAAGTATATATGATAGCATGCTAAATTGTTTGGAGTTAGTATAAAAAGTTCAGAGCTGTATGCACCTGCTTTCAATCAGAATCTCTGTGCAGCCCTTGTTTTGACCATAAGGAAAAGATTACTTCCTCCTTCATGTGAAGTTTATGACTTTTTTTTTCTCTTTAAAGTAATTGTTTTAGCAGTACTTTGTATCTGTTGGGAGTGCCTTATGGTGGGTTTGGGTCTGCACTTTGTGAAGTTTGGGGGGTGTCTTCTGTGTAAAGACAGAATATTCATTGTAATGTATGTATTGCGTAAAGAAAGTAGTCACATGGACCAAGAAGCACAACAAGAAATGCTACATGTTGATTTTGCTTTTGGCCAAGCAGAGACTTAGGTATCACTTTTAACATTGAGATAGTTAGTCTTCATTGATGTTAAAGATCATATGTCCGATTTTGAAAAGTTTTTAAAGTTCATAACATACATCACAGTGAACCGTTGAGTGTTGTGTTCCATATAACCCTTATTTAAGTAAACTTTGAACCTCAGTAACTGGCAAATCCCCAGACTCTATCTGTATTACAAGGTAGATACCATTGGGCTGCCCATCAGTCTTGTTCCAAAATGTGATCAGTTACATAATGACATCTGTTGTACAAAGCTTCTTGGACTTGTGGGACATATGGTCTTCTAAAGTTTAGACATTGAACAGTTTACACTACATTATATGCATAAAATGAATGTTGAATAAATTCATTATCTTCTAGTCAGATCGCTTGAAATTTGTGCTTCCAACCAAAATTATTAATCTATAGTGTGAGCATACCTCCCTGTTTGTTGGTACCCACCTACCGATTTAAAAACATGAAAAGCACAAATGAAATTAAAGATGCACAGAATTTAGTCAATTCATTCATTGGCTTAAATTTCAAACCTGATTTTGACCAGGGGGGCCCTAACACTGTTGTTGTCTGCTCCTTTCATACCAAATGGAAGTTTTCAGTGTAAAAGATGACCCTGCTCGCCAATCATAGCCTGTTCCTGGCCAAACCCATTTTCAGCAAAGGGGTGGATGTACGACTACACATGTATGTACATAGAAGGAAAATACTATGTCGTCTGCTTATGATATTTACAATGACAAAATCAAGCAAACAAACAGAATGACAACTATAAATTTGTCTTTCAAATGGATTTAACAAGCTGTGTAATTTCTATGTACATGTGAACAAAGGGATATAACTCTAAACTCAGCCTTATGGTAATTTACGGAATTATCTGGCAGTTATTGTATAGGATGAACTACGCCACTCTGTCTGAGGAAAATAGACTCGCCATTGTGTACGCAATATGGCATTGTGTTAGTATGGAAACTCTGTTAAGCATGAAATGCGCATACAATGCCAGTGTTAGGCCGACTCTTGTCACATTCAGGTTAGAAATTATAAATCGATGAATAAATTGACTAATTTCTATACACTTTTTATCATATTATAAATTTTCATTACTGAAATAGGTAGGGGGGTACAAACAAACAGGGATTTATGCAAACACTACAATAAAGTGACAACACTGTTAGAAGAAAAAAATGATTTTACAGAAAATTTATGCAAATTAGTAGTTACTGTAAGCTTGGTTCTGTGAATCCATCTGCTAGGATTTTGCTACTTGTTCACACTGTGAATTCTTTTCCAGGGCCAGGTCGAAGCGGGGATAGGAGTGACGATGAAACAGATTTTGCTCGGCCTACAACAACGAAAGTTCCACATGCAAAGAAAACAGTGAGTTCAGCAGGATCTGACAGTGGTGGCGTTGGGAGGAAAGGTATGTACCATGTAATTTGTAACTTTTTTGCTGAAAGTGTGATGTACGGGTGTATTATGTGATTGCAACCAAAAGAAAGAAATTAGTCTCTTCACACTAACATTAGTTCTACATCACAGACCTGGATCAAACTTTGTGGGTGGCTAACACTTGGGGTAAAGAAGAAGTGTATTAATTTGGGGTTCTAAAGATCAGAGGTGAAGGTCACTGCAGCTGAGAAAATAAAAGTGGTATATGAACAGAAATGTGTACAGTATTTTTACACCATCCCATTTGTTTGTACCCCACTACCAATTTAAAAAACGGAAGGCATCAAGGATATAAAAAAAATACACAAAATTTGGTCCTTTCATTCACTGATTTACAAGTTCTAAACTGATTGTCACCAGGGGGTCCCAAACACTGTCAGCTTGTTGGCGTTTTGAATTAAACATGGGTTTCTTTAGCAGCATGGTTGCCATATTTACTTGGACCAGTCTATGTTTTCAAGTAATAGATGTGAGTTATAATTCACTGTCTTTGAAAATCTCAATAATTCCACAAATGTTGGATTTATATCTCTTGCAACACATGTATACAAGAGTCCGTCCTAATTATTTGTTCAGTTTGTTTTTGAAATATGAAAACCAGACATTCCAAATATTAGATGCAGAAGACACAGTTTTTATTAGATGCAGACGACACAGTTTTTAGTGAAATAGACTATTCTAGAAACCACTAATGGATAGCAAGCAGTCTGTCTGCTTCTTTGTGTAAGGTGCTTCTGTTTGCATTGAAGTGCCAATAATTTGACAGTATTAGGGGCCCCTTGCTGACCATTGGGTTAGAAATTATAAATCAATGACTGTTTTGTGCATTTTTATATATCCTTGATGCTTTTTGTTTTTAAAATGATGGGGGGGGGTACAGACAAATCGGTGGATGTGCAAATACTGTGGAGAGCTATTAAACATGTTACACGGATATTATGTGTCATTTATGGTGCAATTCTTACACTTTTGTTATTTCATTCAAGAACAGTTTTCATGCTTACATGGTCTGTTTGAATTTTATATTCAAACTGCCAAGAGATATCTTCATCCGATTCATATTTCTTGTCTAGTCCTGATTCATTGTCACACAAAGATGTCTTGCATTATGATTTCATCTTTAAGGATGATGTCACAAGTAAAAATTTTAGGGTTTCTTTTGTTTCTGCATTTCATCATGAAATTTGTTTTAGGTACAGAGAGTACCTGTGGTATACTTATGCTTCAAAGTGTGATGGCATAATTGCATATCACAGTCAAATAGATATCTTCAATGTCAAGGTTATATATATTTTTAAAAAACCAAACAAAACATTTCTACACTTTTCATCTAATACTCTATGAGGTCTGGCAACGAAACTTTGTTCTTTTTCATCTCTGACTAATAACTTTACAGCATTGTCTTGAAGGTCATGGTCAGATTTAATTAATGTGAACATTTTTGACCTCACCACTGTTGTCAGGGGACCAGAATTCACTGAATTTGCTTGTGTGCACTTGGGTTAGTTAACAGGTTATTTTTAGCTCTATTGGTCATCAACCAGAAGAGCTTATAGGATGATACATTAGCACAATTTTGTTATTTCTACTCCCCCTAATCTGCTTGGAGGATTACAATGAAATGTTACACATACATTCATCCCATGGTCTTGTTGGTCCTAGATAACAATGGTGCTGCTCACACATCCCAATATGGCAGCCACAGTGCTTGAAAATCTTGTTATTGCTACTAATCCTGAATGGATTGGCTATCAACATGAGAGTTCCACTGAAAGACTTCTTATGATGTCTACTTGGCCCTAAATGAAAATTGTGCCAGTCTGACATCCAGTATGGCTACCATGATAGCCATCTTGAAAACCTTCTTATAACTGCTCCTTCTGAATGGATTGTAATATCAACATCAGGTTTTCACTGAAATATTTCTTATAATGTCTGTTTGGTCATAAAGGAAAAATGTGCCAATTTGACATCTAGTATGGTAACCACAGCAGCCATCTTGAAAATCTTGTTATAGCTACCACTTCTGATGAGATGGAGTTTTCACTAAAAGACTTCTTATGATGTCTAGTTAATCTTTTATGAAAATTGTGCTCATCTGGTCCAATATGGCCACCACAAAGAAATCTTGAAAATCTTGATATTGCTACTCCAGAATGGATAGTCATATCAACATGGGGGTTTTGTCTGAAAGACTTCTTACAACGTCTAGTTGGTCCTAAATAAGAATGGTGCCGATCTGAAGTCAGATATGGCCACCATGGCAGCCATCTTGAAATCTTCATATTGCAACTCCTCTTAAACAGAAAGTTACATTGATGTTGGGTTTTCACCAGAAGACTTCTTATGACGTCTATTTGGTCTTAAATGAACATGGTACTATTGTGATGTTCAGTATGGCCACCACAAAGTGGGCATCGAAAAAATCTTGTTATTGCTACTCTTCCTGAATATGGTCATATCAACTTGAGGTTTTACTGAAAGACTATTTGTGATATCTGCTTGGTGTTCAATGTGGCCACCACAACTGCTGTTTAAAATATCTTTTTTTTTAAAATCCCAATTCCTCTTGACTGGAAAGTTATGTTGACATGTGGTTTTCTCCAAAAGACTTTTTATGATGTGTGCTTGGTCCTCAATGAATATCATGCTGAGCTGGGGTCTAATACGGCTGCCACAGTGGCCAGCTTTAAAATCTTATCACTACTTCTTTTGAAAATATGGACATATTGTTATTTTGTGTTGAGGTTTTCACTTAAAGGCTTCTTATAATGTTGACCTTGAATTAAAAAGGGGCTGATCTGATGTCCAATATTTGGCCATCTTGAAAATCTTTTTATAGCTACTCTTCAAGCGAAAGTCATTTTGCAATGGGCTTTTCATCAGAAGAGTTCTTGTGGTGTCTTCTTGGTCCTAAATGAAAATGACTAACTTTCAAGATAGCCACAATGGTGGCTATATTGAAAGTAATGTTATGTCTACTCCCAAATGGATTACTATATTAACAAGGGTTTTTCACAGATAGACTTCTTATGATACCTAGCTGGTCCTAAATTAAAATGGTGCTATTCACACATACAGTATGACTGCTATGGCAGCTGTTGTAAACATTTTGTTATCACTACTTTCCCAGAATGGATGATCATTATGGCATGGAGTTTTCACCAAAAGACTTTTAATGATGTCTGCTTTATCCTAAATGAAAATGGTGCCAATCAGATATCCAATATGTCTACCATAGCAGCTAATTTGAAAATCATATTATTGCTTAAGAATATCAGAGATGGTTTGAACACTCGGCAGTTAAAAGGAAGAAATGGTCTTATTGTGAATTCCTAGTAATTTTTTTTGCCCAGTAGAACATCAGTCTCTTCAAAGGACTTGTTTCATTTACAATTGAAATTCATACAACAAATATAAAGTAAATATTGCCATGACATCACTACAGCATTCCTACACTATAAGGCCTTCATAATAAGACAGTTCTTGTTATAAGATGACTATGGTCTTGGATCCCATGTCATTAAGTGGTAGTAAAATTATATGTATCATGTAATTCATTATAAGGGGCTTTGCTGTATACTCATTGACTCTCATGGATAGCATTATAATGAAGGAGTATTTTATGCATAATCATAATGCACCTCATTGTAAGAGGATACTGCTACGAGGTAGTACCCTGTGGCTTCCATGGTTAATGTTACAATTAGGGAGTATAGTATGCATCATGTACTTTATTATAATACGGTCTCGCTATAAGGTAGTATACTCTATGACTCCAATGGATGATGTTATAATGAGGGAGTACTGTATGCATCATGTACTTTATTACAGTGGAGTCTCACTACAAGGTAGTGTGCTGTTTGGCTAACAGGGACAGTGTTGTAATGGGTACTATATCAGTCATGCATTTTATTATAATGGGGGTCTCATTATAAGGTAGTATACTCAGTGACTCCCATGGATAATGTTATAATGAGGGAGAACTATATGCATCATGTACTTCATTAGAATGGGCTCACACAGTAAGATAGTATACTCTATGCCCCCCATAGATAGTGTTATAATGAGGGAGTACTTTATATATCTTTTGCTTAATTATAATGGGGTCTCACTGTAAGGTAGTACACTCTTTGAATCCCATGGACAATGTTGTAATGAGTGAGTACTACATTGATTGCTTTCAGATTAATGATACTTTTTATTGATGGCCTTATTCTACAGTGCTAGTTTAATGGCTGTGAATGGGGTATTTCCATGTGTACATGTCAATTGGATTGTTTATTTTTTAAAAATGATTACATTATGTCGGTGTTTGTTTCAAACCTTGTGCTAAAATATATTGAAATCATAGGCTTACGTGTCAGTGACTCTTAATATAATGCCTTCTGTTAACTAATAAGCACATTATCTTTTTCTGTTATGATAGCTTCGTTAAGAAGTTCATTTAGAAGGAAATCATCATCCAGCTCAGGTACTTTTACTAACTTGTTTCCCTTTTAATTCCTTGATGCACCCACGTAACCAGTCGCCCATGGCTTAAAGGTAGAATCACATTGCTTTTGCTGGAGTAGCTTAGTTGTTGTCTTGCAGCTTGTTCATGCTGAATTTTTTTCCTGTTGGATTTGACCATGGTATAGATCATTTTATTTCTGATGGTAGACGAGATATGACTTGAGTTGCCAGTTTTTAGCTCACCTGGCCATAAGATATATTGAGCTCATGGTGTGGCACCATCATGTGTTCTGGGTGCACCATCATGTGTTCTGTGTCAACTGTCATCTGTCCATCAACAGTTGCTTGTTGACCATATTTCTTTTCTGCTTCTAATCAGATTTGGAATATGGAATATCAGGGTCTCCAATGAGTTTGATAAAAGTGAGAATTTAAGAAAAAAGGCTTGTTAGCACTATTGAAGCTGTATTTCTGATCCTGTCTTATTTTGAAAGATAGAAAAGTGTTTTACATGATCAGGATATCACATGAGTTCAATATCGACATATGAATTTGATAACGAGTGAGATGACATATGAATTTGATAATGAGTGAGATTGACACATGAATTTGATAATGAGTGAGATTGACATATGAATTTGATAATGAGGGAGATCCACCCTTATTAATGAGGTGCATCTGATTGGCTAAACTTGTTACCATTCCTGGACTGTATTAATGATCCTGTTTTGATCAGACTTGGTAAATGTCAGGCTGTTGGATTGATTCTGTTCAAAACAGATCAGTGCATATCAATGATGTAATCTTGCATCTAATTAGCTGAGCTTTTCTAGCATTATAGCGACAATCTTTCTGATCAGATTGTTTTAATTCTGTATTTAGGCTTGTATCATCAAGTTATCCAATGAGCTTTATTAAAGAAAGATTTATGCATATTGAGGAGGTGATCTTTTATCTGATTGGCTGAGCTTCTTACCATTTGAGAGATGGTATTTTTGGATGCCTCTACTCCATTCTCATGGAAGCGCCTTTGGATGCCTCTACCTGATATGCATGTAAGCGCCTTTTGATGCCTCTACACCATTCTCATGGAAGTGCCTTTTGACGCCTGCTGTAAACATCAGCCATTTTGAGCGGGTTTTCATAGCGCCACCTTCAGGAAAAAATCCCTATTAGATACTACATTCATTGGTGTGAATGACCATTATGTCAGATCATGTGGTCACTGTTTATGCTCTGGTCGAAATCTGCTATTTAAAGTAACTGGGTCATATTCTCCATGCACCAAAATGGAGTTTGCGGATTTCGTTCAGTACTTACTCGCATTTTCACGATTAGAATCACAACTATGAAAGCTTCAGTAACTTAGGTAAAGGTTCTGAAATTGATGTAGACAGCAATTAGTTTTTTATAAATTAACAAATTCACATGATTTTGTGAGGTAGATGCAGACACAGAACTTGTACATTTCGAGTATGAGAAATGACAGCTACGTTTGGTCACGCAGCTTCACTGACTTGACGGTGAACGAGTTCCCTCAAGATTTTCAAGCACATAAAAAAATTCTTCCATGAAAAATAATTATACAGCTGTAACAATCGGATTTTACTCTTAAACCTTTCCATACATAATAATTGTGTACCAAAAATGTAAAATGGTTAAAATTGCTATTAAACATAACATACACTACACTGCTTAACAGTTAACAGGCAGGCCTATGTGTATGGAGTCGAAAAGGTAACAGGTGTTCTATTTATAGCACACTGCAGTGGGTAACTTTGCTGCATGTGTATCGAAGGGCTAAAAAGCTATACACTGTATGAGGTAAAAGTTATGAAGGGATCTTGCATCTGAGTGGCTGAACTGTATTTCAGATCAAATTTGTTTGGACTTGTTAAATGGTCTTGTATCTTGAAAATCTTGGATGATTTAGATCATAAGCAAGATTTAGACATATTTATGAGGTAACCTTTTATCAGACTGGATGAGCTTGATACCACACTGGAGACTGAATTTTGACAAGATTTTGCACCAGCCTGGTAAAAAAGCTTATATTGTCATGGTGTTGGATAGGTTCTGTAAATAGTGAGATTTGCACATGTTAGTGGTATGATTTTGTCTCTGGTTGCATACTAGCAACTATTCGGGTTCATTTGAGATTAGCAAACCAATACTTCAAACTCCAAATTTGAAACTAGAAATTCTGAATTGACATTGTTTCATGACAGTTTCACTGAAAACAAAATAAGAGATGATCATTCAGTTAAGTTGCATTTATTTTCATGTGCACAGCCATGTTAACCATTGAACCTTGCTCTTGCTTGCTTGAAATTAGATGTGCTGGATGTTATGTGCATTCTGCTTTATCTTGCACATGAGTAGCCAAATGATAATTAACATCTGCTTGACTTGGATCACACAATGATAAATCATGTTGAGGATAGATAATGAAACAAATAAGACACTTCAGGCAAAGATCATGACGAGTGTCAAGGCTAAAGTTAATACCATGATGAATACACAATTTGTTTGAGAATGTCATAAGCAGTTCGTAATTATAAAGAGTTATGCTGTTTGCAAGGTTTATTGGATGGATAAGTATTTGCTATGGAGGAGTAACCGATAATGAAACATCCAGCGCCAAGAAACACTTATCCTGAAGAAACACAATGGAGAGTAATGAGAAAATGATATTTTCCAGTTTTCCAGATGCTAACTTCAGTTGGGGGAGGGGGGGGGGCAGGGGGCATTTCTGGGTTCACACACATAAAGCCAGCATTCACATTTTTCACTTGTAAAGGTTGGCATATATGTGGTGGACTGTACTTGTCACCTTTTAAGATGACAAGACTTTTTTTCTCATCCAATTTCAATAAAATTTGTTAAACAGGTTTATATCATCAAGGTTGATTATTAACAAGATACTGCACATTAATTATGTCTCTATCTTCCAAATCAAGTTTTATCCGACTAGAGTTTCAGAGAGTTTACAGGGCTGTGTTTTTTCAGCAGTACAGTCAAAGAAAACATTAGAAGAGTCAGGTGAGCAATGTCACATCCATTTGGGTCTCTTGTTGCATTATAGTCTTTGGCAGAAGGTTAGACTCTGGACATAAATGAAGGCATTTTTTAATTTTTGCTGGTGTTGTTGGTGGAAGAGACACATTGTAGGTAACAACGATATTAAGCTCCATTTACAGGCAAATTTAAACATGGGGGACTGAATTAAAAATGTCCAGCTAACTTTGTTCACCAGCCTGCTTAGGCTTTATTTGCTATGCAGTATATAGCTGAAAACAGCTTGGCTTAAAAGGAAGTGAGATGAGAGGGGCCACAAAATCTTCAGGTGTGAGACAAAGCTATGAGCATGGGGTTATAGAGGGGATTTTACAGCTTATTAACCATTAAATATACCATATATACTCCCTTATAAGTCAGATTGCAAACAGAAAAATCCTGATCTGCTGTAGCATAATGCACTTACAGATTATGGTCTGTGTTGTTCGTTCTACTGATTACTCCTAACAAAACTGCAGAGACCCAGATCTGCCAGCGCATTATGTGACAACAGATCTGGATCTGTGCAGTTTGCAGTTAGACTTGACTTGTGTGCGAGTATATAGGGTATGGTACCATATCCCATATCCTTTATTTTTTCCAAAATTATCCATTAAATGTGCAAAAAAAGAATATTCATAGCTCTATGATTAAAACATTTAATGTTCTGTATGCTTGAGATAAAAAGGACATATATAATATTCCATAAACCCAAAACCTCTGTACAAGTCTCCTTGTCGATGAAATCAGTTGTAAAATGTTATAAAAATTTGTTGTGGTAAAGGAAAAAAAATGTAGCTATTATGTACCAAAAAAGTAACATGGAAATTTATTCCTGACATATTATATTCTTATTATTGTATAATTTACTTCTGAAAAATATATTCCATATGAAAGATTTAGACTTTACCAGCATACAATGTAATGCTAGGGTACACATATCTTAGTTTATAGGCTTGATGTAGCCTCTGTTAATTAGTAGCGTTGATGATGGGATTTTAAAACTTGTGTTGTATCACTTTCTGAAAATTTCTGTACACCTGTTTTTAGCTGTGGGGTTTTGTGTGTGTTGGTGTTATTTTTGTTGGTTTTAGCAGTACTTTTTAGTAGATTGGCTACATCATGGTAAGGAAAAGGGAGCAGGTAACTTTCCCAAGGACACTCTAAGGCAGCCTGCCTGGGCTGGCCTTGTTGGGTATGAAACCAAAATGGCATGAAGAAGGGCTGAAATCTCTCTCACACACATCAGGGCGGATTTTATTTTCATCACATGGTGTAAGAATAAAAATGAAATACCAGTGTCTGTGTCAGTTATTTGTTTTCATACTTGTCTGTTTCAAAACAAATGAATTCAAACAACATATTGTACTGAAGTCTGAATATACCTCCCCATTTGTTTGTATCCCACTACCGATTTAAAGAAATGAAAAGCACAAATGAGATTAAAGATGCACAGAACTTAGTTCATTTTTTGATTTATAATTTCAAACTGGATTTCAATCAGGGGGGCCCTAACACCCTTGTCGTTTGTTTCATTCGAAACATAAGTTTTCAGTGTAAAAGACGACCCTGCTTGCTATCCTTTTCCAGTTCCTGGACAAGTCCATTTTTAGTGAAGGTGTATATATATATATATATATATATACGATTACACATGTATATACATAGAAGGAAAATACTATCTCATCTGCTTCTAATATTTACAATGTCAAATCAAGTAAAGGAAAAGAATGACAACTTAAAATATAGGCCTTTCACGTGGATTTAACAAGTGGTGTAATATCTATATTCATGTGTGCAAAAGGATATAACTCTAAACTCTCAACATTATGGTAATTTATGGAATTATCTGGCAGTTAATGAATAGGATGAACTACATCACTATGTTGTCTGAGGAAAACAGACTTGCCCATAGTGTATGCAATATGGCACCATGTTAGTATGGAAAGTCTGTTAAGCATGAAAGGCGCAGAGGATGCCAGTGTTAAGGCCACAATGGGTCATATTCAGTTTAGAAATTATAAATTAATGAATGAATTGACAAAGTTCTGTGCACTTTTTATCACATTAAAGATTTTCGTTATTGAAATCGGTGATGGGGTACAAACAAACAGGGAGGTAAATTCAGACCATTATACTAGTGTATGCTGCTTTAGCACAATTGAGTATAATGCACATGAATGTAATATTTATCATTATGTATATATATTTTGGAGTCCTCCTTGTTGTGTCCTTCATCTTTTTGAACATGATCTCGTCCTGAAATGATAATTTTTTTTTAAATGGTATTTTTCATACTGGAAGAAATATCAGGTTTTACATACATGAAAGGTTATAAGAAATATGTTATTTTTATTTATGTTTTTTTTTTTCTTTCAGTGAATTGATTTTCATTCCTCAGCTTTTTATTTCAAATTCATTTAAACATAAATAAATCTAGGCATTTGTATAACACAGCAGAATGTTTAGTATTTTGGAAAAATGTTTTAAAATCTGGTTGTTTGCAATAAATTTCAACCGAGTTCATGCTAGACCAAACTACTACTTCATATTTTAAATCTTTAAGGCCATTTGAGTACACCAAAGAAATCAAAACAGAATCACAACTCTTTTTTTAAGTGAAGTGTTCAGTTTTGACACTTAAATGAAGACAAACACCTGTTATGCCTCAGGTGGAACATGACATTCTATGTCAGATAATTAGAAAATATTGGTTTGCTGAATCAGAAATTTTGAGAATTCAAAGCATGACTGATTTGGCAAGAAAGTAGAAAGCTCAGTATAAAATAATTTTGAAAAATATGTAGATTTTTCATGATATTTACTCATTTTAGTCAGGATATGGTTACCATCTATTTTCATCCCCTAAATGCTGAAATAAAGCACACCCCTAGACCCATCCAGTGTCCACAACAAATGTCCCATTATAAAGAAAATTATAATTTGGCAAAAAGTTAATTCAAATTACTGACTGAATGGCAAAATCCACTGCAAATTGGGTGGTTCATGTTCCGAACTTATGTACAGTAACAGGTTAATGGTAAGATAAGAGTTTACTCCTTGAGATAAAGGTGAAAATGAGGTATTGTTTTGGTGATGAAAATAATTTAATGTAGAATTTTTTTTTATCATTTACCATTTGCATCACTACAAAGTTATGTCACCTGCTGTTGTTGGTGCCATATAAAAGCTGGCAGCTTCTCCTCAACAGGATATGCTCTTGAAGATATATTAAGATATCTTGCAGTATATAAAAACCGAAAAAAAAAAATTTCATTTTTAGCTCACCTACACATAAGGCCAAGTGAATTTATGGTATGTCTATATATTTTAAGGATTTCATAAATTTTATATAAATTTTACAGAGTTTTAATATCTTTTATTGTTATGTACTACAAATTTACATCATTTTGGAATGGGTTATCTTTTGAAAGTTAGTTTTTTTTATGCAGTTCTGTGTCTTGACATTTTTAGAATATAAATTTTCAAAAATACAACATGGAATTTACTGTGCTGTTTTGCCTATAAACCCTATACATACTGTGCATTCAATACTGCCCTTAAACCCTATACATACTATGCATTCAATACTGCCCATAAACCCTATACATACTATGCATTCAATACTGCCCTTAAACCCTATACATACTATGCATTCAATACTGCCCGTAAACCCTATACATACTATGCATTCAATACTGCCCTTAAACCCTACACATACTGTGCATTCAATACAGTCCATAAACCCAATACAGACTATGCATTCAATACTGCCCTTAAACCCTACACATACTATGCATTCAATACTGCCCTTAAACCTCATATGTACTATGCATTCAATACTGCCCATTAACCCCATACATACTATGCATTCAGTACTGCCCTTAAAGTTAAACCCTATGCATATCCTCCATTCAATACTGCCCTTAAACCCTACACATACTATGCATTCAATGCTGCCCATACACCCTATTACATACTATGCATTCAATACTTTCCATAAACCCTATACATACTACCAGTATGCATTCAATACTGCTCATGAACCCTACACACACTATGCATTCAATACTGACCATAAACCCTACACAAACTATGCATTCAATACTGACCATAAACCTACACATACTATGCATTCAATAGGACTGGTCGGCCTGGTGTCAGGATAATGTGACTGGGTGGGACATCATGCTGCATGTCTGCTGCATGATGCCCCCGTGCTAGACATCACTATAAACTGCCACACTGCAGACATAGTAGCAATATGACTGAAAAATTGTTAAAGCTACGTTAAAAATCCAAATCACACAAATCACATTCAGTACTGCCCATAAACTCTATATATATATATATATATATATATATATATATATACTATGCATTCATAATTGCCCATTAAACCCTATATATACTATGCATTCAGTACTGCCCTTAAACCCTATACATTATGCATTCAGTATTGCCCATAAACCCTACACATAATATGCATTCAGTGCTGCCCATAAACCCTATACATACTGTGCATTCAATACTGCCCATAAACCCTACACATACTATGCATTCAGTACTGCCCTTAAACCCTATACACACTATACATTCAATACTGCACATAAACCCTACACATACTATGTGTTCAGTACTGCCTATTCTGTGTTATCTGATTGGTTTAACTTGTTACATCTGTTTTGATTGTGTTTTTTCATCTGATTTGATAAAACTTTGTAAATAGGTCATAGTATCAAGATCTTGGGTGAGTTCGATTGTGAGCAAGATATATGCTTATTATTTATTTCATTTGAGAAGAATCTGTATCAGACTCTGGAAAAGAGGTGGAATTGACTTGGGAGGCTTGGGTTATTGTTTTACACAGGTTCTTTTCTTATAGTAGTACATAAACCTGCATAGGTAAATGGTCAGCTGGTATTTATATAAGCCAGGTGAGTGATGTCAGACCTGCTTGGGGTTCTTGTTTAACAGATTAAGTCATTCCAAGCCTGCATTTTTCTTACATTGCTGTCATAAACCCCTTGAAATATTCTGTGCTTTTTGCTGAGGTGAATAACTTGTGGGATACCCAAGAACAAACACAACACATAGTAAAAAGCTTATTTTTCATTCCACAAGTTTATATTGGATTTATTTCATTTTTAAAATTTCAAAAAAGGTGCCTAATTTTCATTGGTGTCTCCAATGCAGTTGTGTCAGTCTCTCTCTGTTAGAATTTAACCTTTGCTTTGCTTTC
>JAECUM010023092.1:0-15834 GCA_016617855.1 Megalonaias nervosa | reverse complement strand
TTTTAATCGCTGAGCCTGAGTACTTGAAGGAAATTTCCTTAGTAATTGCTTATGCAATCTCAGCGATTAAAAAGTTCATCCATATTATTATCCTATAAAAAATAATTAACAAAAAAAATAATTTATCGGAAGAATAATTATTGATTGATATTAAATGATCTGATTGTAGACTTTCAACAGTATGTAAATAATGCTAGCTACAACGGGTTTTTATAATTCATGGAATGTGTTTGTTCATTTTATTTCATGATAATAATAATAATAATAATAATAATCAAATTAACACGATTAAATACTGATCTGTGCGTTATTATTATTATTATTATTATTATTATTATTATTATTATTTATTCTATCATAATAGTATGCCAAAGAAAATTAATGATCTTACTATAACCGATAAAGTCAATATTATTATGATGAGAGACTGCGTTAAAGCCGATGTGATCGCTCGTAGATACAGTATTGGTTTAACACGTGTTTATAACATATGGCGAGAAGCAAAATTGATTAATGAAGAAGAAGCTGAATTCGATATCGCGAAATATAAAAAGAAATTAACTAAACAAGAGCGCATAAATTTTGATAAACGCGAAGAAAAATTAAATAATTATCAAAATGTTAAACCAGAATTAAATAATTATCAAAATGTTAAACAAGAATTAAATAATCACGAACCAGAAATAATAGATTATGATGAAATAAAAAGAAGATCACACGAAGAGTTTAAACGTAAAATGAGAAAGATCAAGAGAGGTGTTGAAAGAAGAATGGCTAGAGAAGCTGAAAGATCTTGTAGCTAAAGATACATTATGTCCATCAACTATAGATATTTGGTCTATGATCGGCAATATTGACATCGTTGATTTTCTCCGTATTTAATGAAACTATTATTACAGTTAACGCAATGTTTGTGCGGGGTTAAATAATCATCGCAGTAAATATTATCACACATTAGTGATTGATGATACTCTTCAAATTTGACAACACTCGTGATTGTTAACACGATGTCGATTCGGTACATTTCATTATATTATTATAGAAAATGTTGAGATTCGCCAATCAATGATGTAATGTTAATCTGATGATAGAAATTCTGTTTCTGAACATTATATTTCACACAATCTGGCTGAACACCACATTACTGATATAATCAGGTATTGGGGGGATCTTTCCGGTTCTAAAGATATCATTAAATATATCATCGACGGTTTTCTTGGCTATGATTTCTTTATCGTTAAGAGGGCGTCCGAGATATTTAATTATATCGGATTCTGACATACTGAGCATATAAAATCTCCGCAAAAAGTCGCGTTTGAATAAATCCATGAGCTCAACGACTAACCACGGTGATATGTTAGATTCATTACCAACAAACGGAATTATCTCATTATCGATAAATCTAAAAGTCAATGCAGTATCTTTCGGATGTATATAATATTCATTGCCGTATTTATCACGAATTAATTTATCGTAAAAATATTCGCTGTTGTCGCGCAGAATATTATAAACGAGTACATCATCAATCATATCGGTCATTATAATAAAAATATTATAATTCTAGTTAAATGATATTGTTCTGTTAGCTAATTTTCTTCGCAGACGATCACGTACTTTATTTCTACGAGTTATCGTTGTTACGTCGCTCATCGATCTTTTCGAGAAACCATTACCTACGCGCTCGTTGATATTAACAAATCTGATATCATTTTTAGCGACTATCGATCCTTTATTATCTTTTATTATCTTCATCGCGGTATCGTATTGTTCGGTGCCTGGGAATAATAAAATCTTTTCTTTCATGATTATATAATAATAAGAATTATTTATGCTTTAATTGTATGATATAATTATTAATGCTTATTAAGTCAATCTGAGACTCATGATACAATATTGATTTTGATTTTGATGTGGATTTACAACATTCGTTATTATTTTATTAGGAAATGTGGTGAATCCACATATCATGATGTAGGGTTGATAACATGATGGGGAATCGGTACATTTCATTATATTATTATAGAAAATGTACTGAATCCCCACTTACGATACAAGGTTGGTTTTGATAATATTGATTTTGATAACATGATGGCAATTCGTCCATTTCATTTATATTTATTATGAAAATGGTTCGAATTGCCGCTAATGATGTAGTGTTGATAACATGATGGGGAATCGGTACATTTCATTATATTATTATAGAAAATATACTGAATCCCCACTTACGATACAAGGTTGGTTTTGATAATTTGAGGCTCGTGTGTGAATTTACAACATTCATTAATTTATTATAGAAAATATGGCGAATTCACATATTATGATGTAGTGTTGATTTTGATAATCTGAGGCTCGTGTGTGAATTTACAACATTTATTAATTTATTATAGAAAATATGGCGAATTCACATATTATGATGTAGTGTTGATTTTGATGTGGATTCTAGACATTCATTAATATTATTATAGGAAATGTATAGAATCCACAGTCCATGATGTAGTGTTGATTTTGATGTGGATTCTAGACATTCATTAATATTATTATAGGAAATGTATAGAATCCACAGTCCATGATGTAGTGTTGATTTTGATGTGGATTCTAGACATTCATTAATATTATTATAGGAAATGTATAGAATCCACAGTCCATGATGTAGTGTTGATAATCTTTGTTAATCATTAAACCACCCAATAATATAATCTTCTTTTTCACGATGTATGTCATTCATGATAAGGAAGCACCACATTTCATTATATTATTATAGAGAATGTTGCGTTTCCCTATTTCATGATACAGTATTATTTTTGATAATCTGATAGTTTGTTAATCATTAAACCACCCATTAACGCTCCATATGTGAAACTTCAACATAGTAGTATTTGGATCTACCGCGATGATATCATTACCGCCGGGATACTCTTGTCGCGTATCGATGAAATCTTTCCAACAAGGATCATCGCGAAAGTCTGATTTAGGCCACATGGGATAAGTAAGTGTATAGTCTGACCTTGTTGATTCGTGTTTGTTGTCTGAGGTTAATGATGCTCCAAAGCCTCTGTAGATGGTTTTGATTTTCTCGAGAATGTTCCTGGTAGTTAATTTATTCGTCTGGAGTCTCGTTTCAGGAAAGATACTTGACCAGTTACTAATCAGATTATTATATTCACGAATAATTTCTGGATCGTCGATCATGTTCTTGATACGCATTCTAAGATCTGGTCCTGATACAGATATTGATGTTACCATTATATCGTCAGACACGATATCGGGTAAATTCAACGCAGTTAGAAATCTTCTTATTATTGTTAATTTTTCTTTAGGACTAATTTTATCCGATCGAAATACTTCTCTCGCGGTTGCACTACCATCATTAAATTTATCAACAATGATTCGCTGAGCTCGTATCATCTGTGTTGAGTTTTTATACAAGTGTTCTATCTGCGAGGCTGGCAATAAACTAACATCGCATTGAAACGTGTAACTAAGGAATGATTTCTTTGCTTGATATGGTTCTAGATTTGTATTAGGATCGTATTTGTAATACTGAGGAAGTTCTTTGTAATTTGGATCGTCATCAGGAAACTTCGTTTCTGACTTTGTTTCTGATTGTTTTATTCGATCACCTATCGATGTCTTTAGAAATTCATCGACATTAGGATCGTTATCATAATCGATTTTATTATCGTTAGTATTGTTTTTTCTCAACCACGTCTCGTAATCATCAACTTGTGGTTCTATTATTTCATAGCCGGTATTTTTCATCGCATCAATCAATCGCGGCGTGAAGTACATAATGGAATTATTCTCGTCGATGATGTCACTGATATAAGCGTATCCGAATCCAGTCTGTAGATCTTCAGCGTTTGGAATTCTATATAATTTCGTATCGTTCGAGATCAATCTTTCTCGATCCACAATAACCTTCTCGATGGATTCGCGATATATCGGTAATTTGCGAGAGCGTTGTTTTCTCGTTGATGAATAATGAATTTCGTTAACGCAACGGAATCTGTGGATAGCCTGTTTAGTCGCTTCAACAGATCCTAGTTCCTCTGAGAACACGTACATAGTCTTGAATCGATCATCAACGATACTAACTCCAGCTTCGAGAGTGTGGTTGCTGATAACAACATCGATGTCATCGAACGCGTTATTGATATCGCTGAAGTCAGACTTCTTTTGAGCAGGGTCTGTATCGGCGTGATAATATCTAACGCGATGTCCTAGATGTTGAATGAGCTTAGCTAGGCCCTCAACGGAATAATCGGTCCGTTGTTTGTTATGAGTGAATACGGCGATTTTAGAATCATTATCTTTTAATCGTTCTAGAAGCGAGGTTAGATTATTCTCGTGGGAAAGTTCGATGTGAAATTTCTTATCATGATCGGGTTTGTAATCGTTAATGATAAATTTCATAGACGAACGCATTAGCTTATCGCGGAATAATATTAGATCATCATCGTTAGCATCTGCGTCGAGGACGATTAATCGTTTGCATATCGTCGTTAATATCATGAATTTATTCCATCGTTCTTTGCTGTGTTTGGCTGAATGAAATTGTTGTCTGCGGATTCCATGCCATTCGTCGACAATAATCACGTCTGGGACTCCACGGATTCTATGTAGAGATTCCCATTGCACAACAACCCGACGTCTATCCCCAGGATTGAATGTAATACAACCATCAATATCCATGTAACTCTCGATATTATAATCGGATTTGATTTTCTCGGTAAATGTCTTTCTGTATGATAATGCGAGCACAGACTGATCATCTCTTAATGATTTCCATGCTGATTCGCATTTCCCCATTCCACACGCAGAACCGTCGATATAATCTTCGTCGTGAATAACTCTACAACCTGGTCCTGATTCGTGTGTCGGTAACGCCGTGTATGTGTAATCGGCGTTTCTGGTAAATAGATATCCGGGGTAACGAAATCTACGTTTCGCGTTGATCAGATATTTTATATATCTTTTATCCGATGATTTATCGTCTGATGACTCATCTGATGGTTTATTATTTATCGGTAGTTGTAATTGTTTCCCAGTCGATCTAGGACAGCAGATAGAATAATAACCATCGTTGATATACACGAGACAGTTATCGCATTTGTCTTCGATGTAGTCGCGTATCTCATTATATCCGTGTCGTCGTTCGCAGATGTTACACCTATGTCCAGGCTCTCTCGCTGTCGTAAATCTATTTCCGGTAACACTAATAACGTCGATGAGCTGATCGGGTTTCCCAGTAAGTACCTTGGATATCCTAGCTATATCCGCTGGTGGGATTTCATCGCAAGAAATGATAGTATTTGTTTCATTATCGGGAATATACTCAACGCGATGAGGTTGAATACAAGTTGGACAGACGAGTAATTCATTCGCGTAGAGACTCTCATCGTGTGAAATTAGTTTTTTACATAAAGCATCTGGTTTGTGAGATCGCGTGTTATTCAACTTGATGCTATGAAGACCAGCTTGTCGATCAACCTTCCAGTAAGGATTCTTCTTGTCATATGCAAGATTCGTTAAACTTCGTTGTTGATAAAATGTTACTGGCGCCGATTTACAAAGAACGTGATAACCGCTATTAGTTTCAAACAAGAATACCTTTTCGCGGGAGCATTCGCATAGTTCAGCGAAATAATTGATAATGTCGCTAGTATCGATTAATTCGTCGGTTGGTATTATGCCAATACCATCGCTGTATCGGTATCTAGTTAATTCACACACGTATTTAGTGTCTAGGTCAAACACCGGATATCTAAGCCTGAATTTGGGAATTATTTCGGTTACCGAAGATTCATTAATGAAATTGTTGGCGAACCCGTTAAATTCTTATCATCGTCCAAGAACACGTAGAATTTATTAAAATGCTGAATGATTATTCCCCGCTTGTAGATGTTAGATTCATCACTAAGACTTCCGATGGCATCATGTTTTTTATTATAAAACATGATATGTTCTGTCATTTCTATGATTATATAATATACAGAATATACTTCTAATTAAAAAATAATTAAAATATAATATTATATAATAATGCCATTTCAAACAGGACCTAATAATTGTCGTTGGATAGTTCAAGGATCAACTCGGACATGTGGAAAGTCGTGCAGAGGAGAATACTGCGGCCATCATAGCCATATGATTAGAACAGGATCGAGAGGAAATAGACCGTGCTTGCGGTGTGGTAATGGAGTGCGGGGATCGATTCAAATTTGTACAGGTTGTGGCGGTAACAGATACAGGGTGATGTTGTTATATTATGATAAAAGGAAACCGAAATATATGCCTCATAAAGACGCTCCACCGACAGCAGAGGAATATGTAAATCAGTACTTGTTGAGAGACTCTAGAGACTCTGTCTCTAGAGACGTTGTCTCTGATGAAGTTTCTGACTCTGAAATAGATGACGCGACCGATGATTTTAAAGAAGTACATGTTGAGATCAAATAATTTAATGATATTATTAATCCGTTTGCAGATTCGTCCATTTCCAAATAATATTATATGAATATGGATGAATCTGCATCATTGATTTTATTAATCCGAGGCTAGAAGCGATGCTTCTTAAACAAAGTTTCTGTTTGCAGATTCGTCCATTTCCAAATAATATTATATGAATATGGATGAATCTGCATTTCTGATGGTTTGTTAATCTGAGGCTAGAAGCGATGCTTCTGTTAACATGATGTGAATTCGCCACATTCATTAATATTATTATAGGAAATGTGGTAAATTCACACTTCATGTTGATAATCTGATGGGTTTGTTAATATGGGGAATCATCAGTGATTCTATCATGATGGTATTTTGTTGTACATTTTTTTTTCAGTCTCTCGATGTAACTCTCCGGAGTGCATTTTAATCTTTTACAAATCTCTTTTATTCGCCTCGCTTCATCTTTTATTTTGTATTCTTCCGATAAATGTTTTTCTTTCTGCGTTCGTTGATTTATTATTTTTTGATCTTCTTCGAGATTGATCACTGCAGGAAATACTTTAACGTAATTATGTAAGTATTCGCGCGCGGTTGGAGGATTATCTCTGATAAAACCTCGCCGTGGAATTCTATGTTGATAATAATGCATTAATGCGCTATATCTGTTACCGCCACATTTGGCGCATATAACAGCACGAGATGCTAATCCGCATCCAATACATATTTGCAGCCCTGGGGATTTCTTCACGAGCTGATTATGCTGAGCGCAGTATTCTCCGCGACATGGTTTATTGCAGACTGTAGAAGTCTTTAACAACCAAATACATTTATTCATTATAATATCATGATATTATTAATTTAAAACTTAATTAACATAATGCAGAATCACCACATTCATTAATATTATTATAGAAAATGTGGTGATTCTGCATTATGTTAGTTTGTTTAATTGTTGAAAAACCCCTTGTATCTTATTTATGTATCGACGAGTCAACGATAAATGCCATAGCAGCAGAGAGGGTGAACCAAGAGGTTGGTTTCCTGTTTGTTGCATACGTTTTTAAGGTTGTAATTGCTTACAAAAGGGCTTATAAGAGTCAAAATATCTTTATATGACTCAGGCAAATATATGTGAACTCTAAATGTAGGGTTCACCCTCTCTGCTGCTCATTGTATTTTATCTGGCTGCAGTCTGATTAATCTTTTAAGTTCTTTCAGCGGTTCATCAATGGATCTACGGTCATCATTTATTTCTTCATAATAATCTACGTTATTCTTCAGCCATTCATGTGGAGATTGTCCAACAAAAGGTGGTGGTTGACCATGATCACCGCACATTATCACAGCAGTATTCTTTAATAACAACTATTCAAGAAATACTTTTAATGCTTCTAACGACACCGTGCATATCTCGTCCCATATAATATACTTAGGTATATATTTTTCACCCATTCTTTCAGGAGTCCATGTGTCTCCGCACCATCTAAAGAAACTATGGTATGTACATGATTTTACTCCTCGCTCTTTTATTTCCCTGGCTAATTTATGTGTAGGTGTCAAAACAATTATATCTGAACTATTATTCATAAATAAGTTAATCGCACGAGTTGTTTTGCCTGAACCACCGCATCCGTTAAGATAAACAGTCTTATGTCTAGCTACAGGGTCGTATACAGATGGTGCAGATGATTTTGATGCTTGATCACTGTTTTTGTAATATTTCTCCATAATTTCAACGTCTGCAGATTCAGAATAGCTAAGTATATTTTCTTGCTTTATTCTCCATGTTCCCCATTCACCATTACCGAGCAGCGGTTTTAATAAATCCTTATATTTTTTATGTATATAAAATGAATCCGTAGCAACTCTAACATCATCATTAGGAAATCTGTTTATCATCGACACTAGATTTATTGAAACATAAGCTAGCATCGAAGATCTTAAATGAGTGAACTGCGGTGAGTCGCCATCAATATAGCTCACAATCGTACCTAGTTTGGTCCCGTCTGATAAATAAGCATTACATCGGTTTACAAACGTATTTTTTTCCGTTGTATCAGCGATTATAAAATCTAGTTCAGGATCGTCCATAATCAATCTTGTACAGTGTCGTTTATAATCGTATGAACTACCTTGAGTAAACTTACCGATTATCTTTCTACCAAGATCTTTTGCAAGTTTTTCATCGTCCTTGCATTTACGGTTATCTTCGTCAAGATCAAGGAATTCTTTCCTGGCATCATCGACAGGCTCTGGTAACCAAACTTGCTTCTGTGGACGATACGATATAATCGCTTCAGTTACTCTCAACGATATTAAAATTCGAGCATCACGCATATACCGCAACAGCACTATCGGTACCCAGTATTTCTCTGAAAAATGTCTTCCAAACCAAATATAGTTGATAGGATGAAGATTTTGTGCAGACTCGAATGATTCTACACACGCAAATCCTGTTAAATCAAAATCTGGTAGGGGTCCGTTTATCGAAACCTTGGTCATCTCGTGTGATGGATGTCCAAATCTCTTAAAGTATCTAGAACATTCCCCATATCCAAGAAAACTTCCAGGATAACACGCTGCCATATCAACAGAGATAACGTCACTATAGTTGTATTTGGTATTCCATAATCCACCATGTCCATATTCTATACAACTTTTCTGGACATCATCAAGAAATTCCGATCGTGTCGGTTTCCATGAATTTTTCTCCTGAGCGAAATGAGCAACTACTGATGAAACGGTAAAACAATTATTTAATAATTGTCTAACTTTGACATCGTCTGAAGTATATTTCAGCGCAAGATGTTCCATTTCTTCATGAAGAGATTCTGTACGGTAAATATTACCATTAGGCCGTACAAACTGATCGTAATGTTCGTATTCTGAACTTCGAAACAACCACACAGATACAGGGTCACTTTTACTGATATTTTTGATAAAATCAAGTATATGACGATCATAAAATTTAACCGTTCTATCTCGTGGAAATATTGTTACTGCTGAGGTCCACGCATGCGAATTATGATCAATGATATCTATCGGAGCTCCATTTTTTATGTATTTTGGTTTATATAAAATCTCTCCGGTTAACGTCTTCACTGTTATTGGAAATCTTAATTTCTTTTCTAGCTCAGCGGCATCTTTGATAGACGTTCCGGTATCTTTAACTGTTTCTGCCCATGTGTTTATTTTTTTTACGTCTTAAATCTGTTAGGCCATTACCACGTATCACATTTGTAAAATGTTCTGTAACTCGTTCAGCTACACAGTTTATTCTCGACAGTTTCATCGGTTTAAGATTCTTAACGTCAGGTTTATCATTCAGCGGATATATTGCATATACAACTGCGGTCACAGGATACCCCCGCTCATAATATGGCTTATCAATACCAGTAAGTATTCCGGGTTTGGATCTGTTATTTAAGAGAACAATATTGCTTCCCGACTGCACACGTACTGGATCACGCTTATCACGAATAATCCAGATACCGTCATCTGTCTCTACAATAAATTTTATTAAAATAAAATATTTTTGATTATCAAGGTGGTTAATAATTACTTTTCCTCGTTTGATATTCATCACATTGAAAACATTTCCAACTCTGAATGTTGACTATGCATGAGCAGCACCACTATTACGAAATTCCTTCTTGGCTTCACGAATACGTTCGGTTACATCCTCATTTGTTAATGCCAGATCTTGCATCAAAGTACTAAATTTATATTCTGATAGTCTGTCAAGGTCAAATCTAGCTCTTTTAGGTTCAATCATGGATAATTCCTCCATATAATTACGACAAGTATTTAAATTAAAATTTTAGTATATATAATGATTGAAACAAGGAACAAATGTGCTTGGCTCAAAATTGGATATACTTCTCTTTGCAATAAATCGTGCGTGAACAAATACTGCGGAAATCATGCGCAAAGTATCAAAAATGGATCCATCGTCACGAAATTCTTTTTTGGCTTCACGGATACGTTTAGTTATATCTTCATTCGTTAAAGCTAGATCCTGCATCGAAACACTAAATTTATATTCTGATAGTCTGTCAAGGTCAAATCTAGCAGGGGAAGGTTCAATAACGGATAATTCCTCCATATAATTAAAACAAATATTTAAATTGAATTTTTAGTATATATATAATGATTGAAACAAATTACTGCCACTGGCTTAAAATTGGACATACTTCTCCTTGTAACAGAGCATGCGTGAATGAATTCTGTAGCTACCATATGCAGTGTGTTAGATATGGAAGTCTAGGACCAAAACCGTGTATTCAGTGTGGTGTTGGAGCCAGAGGAAAAACTCGGTTATGTGTGAAATGCGGCGGTAAAAAATATAGAGAACTAAAACGTTATGATGACAAAAAAAATGGTAAATTCCCTATAAAAACCGTAGAGGATTATCTGGCCAGATTTCAGAATAATAATTTAGACAAATAGTATTAGTATATAACTGGAGCAAAATGAATTTGTAGCGCATCCGATCATCAAAAATTATGAAGCGTCTCGTGATGGCGTGATCAGGAACTGTCGATTAAAAAAAACCAGTCGGTAGTGTTAATAAATTTGGTTATTTTAAATTCAATACCAGTGTAGATAAACAATATCTATCACATAGATTGGTGTTCGAGTGTTTTTTTTGGATTGATTAAAGATGGATATGTAGTTGATCACTTTGATGGGAATCCCCAGAATAATCAGCTATCTAACTTGCAAGTCGTTACACAAAGTCAAAATTCTATACGTGGAAATACAGGAAGGTGTAAAGTATTCGGAAAGAGAGCTATTAAATCCATAAATACAGAAACAGACCAAGAAATGACCTTCCCATCAATAAACGCAGCAGGTAGATATTTTGGCATACATCCACGATCGGTACAATTTGTCGCAAATAAAACATGCAAATCTGCATATTCAATAAAATACAACCAGCGGGTAATATTTGAATACGTCAAATAAAACTAAATTTTTACTGTATATAGTTCGACTGTCAATTTTGCCGAGGTTTTTGTTTAGCCATAATTACAGTCAAGGATCCACCTTCACCGTCGCTGCTCTCAGCGTCACTTTTGACAGAATCAGATAACATAATCTTTCTTAATTGCATTATACGATTGTCCACGATCTTTTTTCTTTCGTACTCGTGAGATAGTTCGGATTTAACCTTTTCGATTGACTGTGCAAGAGGTGCAAATAGCTTTACCTGATCGTCGTTTACCATAGCTAGTGATTCAAGCATAGATTGATAGATTAATTTTATAAATCTGTAGTTTGAAGGTAGTATATATTTATTTTCAAATTTTCTCTGTTGCAGTGATTCAAAATCGCATATAATTTTCTGAGGGTCGAGATTATCAGATATTTTTATTCCGTTATGTTTTAGTTTTTTAATAGCACAGATAATATCATTGATGTTTTCATGGTTCATTATATATATATTTATATATTTAAAATAAAAAAATATTATCCACCCATGACTTTTTTTTGTCAGGGGGCTGTTTTTGTGTGATATATGGTTATGAAATATATAGAGATGGTTTATGAGTTTGATTTCAGCACAACATATATTGTATGGTTATGAAATATATACAGATGGTTTATAATTTTGATTTTGATTTTGGACGGCACTATCCATCTGACCTCAGTGGAAAATTACTGGCACTGATTAACTGTCCATTTGACCTGAATGGAAAATTACTGGGTACTGGTTGACTGTCCATTTGACCTCAATGGAAAATTACTGGCACTGATTAACTGTCCATTTGACCTCAGTGGAAAATTACTGGCACTGATTAACTGTCCATTTGACCTCAGTGGAAAATTACTGGGCACTTTAGTTACATATAAACTTATCTCTACATACAGACGGGTCTTCACACGCGAGAGTCTGCAAAACTTCGATCTACGTCCAACCGTCTTACCACTTCGGCCATCGCTCTCTTATCAATAACATAGTTAAATTTAAGTATATAAAATATTTGCGCTATCTCACAGGATTTGTATTACTAATGTAGCGTGAATTTACTTCAGTTTTTCAAAATTTATAAAATAATCGCACGTATGAGTTATCGTTCGTTAAGGTCAAAGTACGTTAGAGGTAAAAATAACTCTACGTACTTGGTATATAAAACTGACGTGAATTTAAGGTTATTAGAGTCAAAGGATGCATCAATATCCCTCTCTGTTACAAATTGCTACTTCACCAACAGCGATGCTTACAAAGAGAAGATAGATCACTAAATAATTAACGAAAAACGATATATATCGTGTCCGTACGGGGACTGAAATACCTCGATTACAGATAACATGTATTACAAGGGAGATAATCATTTAATTTGTTCTACAGAGAGACAGCAAAGTTATCGCGCTTCATTACAGTGAAAAAAATAATTTTGAGAGAAATGTATATGGAAACCTGCCAGGTGTTACAAATGTTGTGATGATTTAGACCCTCACGGAGCAAGAAATCTGACTAAAAACAAGCAAAAATAACATAAAACAGCAAAAATAACATAAACAAGCAAATTTTCTCAGATCTATAATATTTTCTGAATAATGCGCTGATTGCAAAAGAATTTATTCGCTAAACAAACAGTGTTGGTGCGCTATCACATGTACATAAATACGACAACTCTACGAGTGTACATACAAATTAATATTAAGATTCTCTCCTCGTAGATCCAAAATGTGTCCAGACTGGTCAGTAAGTTTGAAATTTATTCTCGACAATAATGGATTATGTACACGTAGATAAACGGGGTTAATTTGTTCAGATACAATTAACCACTCAGGCGGAGCTTGAGGACTGAATGTATATAATATATAACCTTGCTCCGCAGTGCCACTGCGGTGGCTAAATTTCTCAAGGTCTACTTGATAGCTGCCATCAATTACATCACATACTAGATTGATTGCGATCGTTGATGTTATATTAACAATGCCTGGCGATATATGACGACCTCCACCGTATGGGTCATTGTTATGTTTAAGAATAACCGGTGGTGGGGCTATTTTTCTCCATGAATCACATATTCTTTTAAACTGTTCATCAATAAAATCATTAACTGATTTCTTTAGCTCTTCAGAGTTAAATCCGGGAATTATAAATGTTGATATTTGTTCTTGCGTAATTCCAAAATATTTAAGAAATACTGTTGTAAATAAACGATTGAGTGTAACACGCTGTTCTGGATCGTCTTCATTAACTATATAACCTGTAGCATATCTTCTTGTGTCTGGGTTATATAAATGTTTTTCTCTGTTAACAAGAACATTATTCATAAACTCTAGATCTGAAGCAATTTGATTCAAATGTTGTATTGAGGCAATTATTTGATTTTTTAAATCATCGCTGTAAGAAACATTAATGCTTGAAAATAAATTTCGTAGATTATTAAATACATGTTCATGTTCAGATTTAATTGTATTAGCATATGAATTTATTAAATCAATATCAAGTACTTCTATTGTACCTTTTTTGAAATCAATTGATTTTATAAAATATCTTTCTACTCTATCTATATAATGTATAGCTCTTTTATCGCCTAAATATTTTTGCCATGGATAAGCATCTTTTACTTTTCGATATTCTGGAAGTTGTATAAATATTCTTTTATCCGTGACGAAATCAGATCGTTGTGGTTCTAGTGGTCCTTGATAAACCGGTGGAATATCAGGCCATCCTAATACAGATCTAATCGAACTTTGATAGATGTCTACGAGATAATCAGGGGAATTTATTTCAATCGCCGCTGATAATGTTGGTTCGTAATCAGTGATCAGTAATCGCTATTTTGGATTCTTTTTCTGTAATGGATTTAATTCTGCGTTGAAATTCATCGTTGATCTGTTCTATTTCATAACTTCCCGTTGAAATACTAACTACTTGCCAATCAGGAGTTCCATCAGGTTTATTCTTATTTGCGAATACTAATGAATTATTTGGCTGTAGTACACCAAATGGTTTTGATCTAATATTAGGCCAGCTATGATAATCCCGTAACTGTGCTAATGCTATTTCCTTTGCAGGAATTGATGTTGGAAAGTTAACGCTAAATTCAGGATTGGTCGAACTTAATGAAACCATTGTAGTTTTTGACGGAGTCGTATTAGTGATGATCTGCTGAAGTAATTCCCTGTCTGTCATTATTATTATCGTTATTATTTAATTCCTCAAAATCATTAGCGATCACCTTAAACGCATCATCATAGGTTTTCATCATCATCGCAAATTCAGTATCAGATATTTCACCATCACTAACGCATGAAGAAATATACAAGGATAGTTTAGAACATGCCTCTGTTACTGTATGTAATTTAATCATATAATCGTGCAATTTAGCATTTGTACAGGTACCTATTTTTTTAGCTATAATACCGAGAACACCAGCAATAGTCGTTGATGCTGAAACAATGATGGTTATAACAGCAGGTGCTGTCATTGTCAATGTTGATAATAATAATCCTGTTCCAGCAATAACAGCAGAAACCGAGTAAACAACTACATAGATGACAACTATACGCCTTTTGTATTTTTTTATTTTTATGTTATAATAATCAATAAAATCCTTTAGTTTAGACAGACGTTCATATACTTGATTGTATCTGTAACGTTGAACGTCAATGCGAGACTGAGGTTGATCCATTATAGTTATATTAAGTGACTAATTGTGGTGTTCCAGCTACAAATTCCAAACACCACCAGTAAGACGTTGCGGTTATTGTTTGATCATCTGCTTCCAGTAAAAATATTTCTTCAGCATCTTTATTTAACACTATAGATACAACTCCAGAGAAAGCATCGGTTGAATGACGCCACGGAAATGTTGTAGTATAAATTTTAAACTTTGCAGAGCTAAAGATAGACAGTCTATATACACCAGTAACTTTTGCGATATATTTAATAGTGTTATTTTGCTGTGACCATGTTGTTAATCCTGATGCTACTGTGTACACGACATTGACGATCTGATTGTGAGGAATTTTAATCAGATTAGTTTTTTGAATAATATTAGGTATTCCACTAACAATATCATTGAGTTTCATGTTAACGTCGGCTAGTTTTATGTCAACGGTTGGTGGATCACCAAAAAAATCTTTAATGGGTTTGTTTATGTTTCTACGAAAATTTAAAAACGTTTCCACGTGTCTAGTAAAAGTACCATTGAGTGTGGTCATTTCGTCATTGATTGTTTTTAGCGAAGTTGTCGTAGAAATGTTGCTATCGTCTACATATTTCTTCGTTGCAGCGTCAAAATCAGATTCTGGTGTTCTAAGATTATTAATACCATTATTATTCATGTTGAGAAATGCACGCATTATACCACCGTTGACTAACACATACTTAGATTCTTGATCATCGACATATTTTTTTTTGTTGCG